>MSJI02000805.1:0-32808 GCA_001931905.2 Cladosporium sp. IMV 00045 | reverse complement strand
ATTACGGCTTTTCAGCTGTGGGAGTCTTGACGCTGACGTATTAGGGTTCATCATCAAAGACGAGTAGCTGGACTTGTGGCTGAGTTGGTGGTCACCACTCTTGAAGTTCGCTTTGTTGTCTGGTGAAGCACGCGCAGAAGTTGGAGTGAGGCTGTGGCCGGCGCTAGCCTTCCGAGGAATCATACTCGGAGATGCCTGAACAAAGCGAGGCAGTTCAGGGAGGTGAGAGGGCACAGCAGGCTCGTCATCTTGAGGAGTCGGCGGCCGTTTCGATATGTTTGTCGGCATAGGGGGCGGATTGACAGCTGATAGTCGCTTCAAACGTCTTGCATCCGTAGGACTGATTGTTCTAGCGCCCAGTCCACTCATACGTCCAGAGGCAATGGACTGGCGTTTGTTGCCCGAGGATGAGGTAGGTGTCGTTGTTCGGTTGATAGGTGGCTTCCCTGGAGAGCGTGCCGTGGGTCCATTTGCGTCCGCTTCCCTTCCTCCTGGTGGTATACTCCTGACTTTTGCCTGTCGAGACTGTGTGGTTGCGGTCAAGGTGGACACTCGAGGAATCTCTGCTCCGGCCGATGTTGATGGCTGCATGACAGTGCGCTTGCCAGCTCCCAAGCTGCCGCTTCGGACTAGAGACGGTTTGCTTGATTCTGGCGGTACGGGAGGCCCTTCTTGCTGCGGGACAGGCTTCCTTTCTATGAAATTGCTGAAAAGACCCGGCCCGATGGATTTTCTTGGGGCCTTTGTGTTGTTGGAAGGCATTGGTTGGCCGAATGAAGAAGAACTCTGCGGCACTGTAGACTGCCTCCTGGTCCGTAGTGATACGGTTGGTTGCCCTGATGCAGGAGGCTCCTTGGTATTGTTTTGTCCCACCGCCACTCTGGTTGGCATTGTACTTCCGTACGTCTGCTTGTAGCTTGCGCTTCGACCAATTCCAGGTGGGTTTCTTTCAACTTGGTGAACTTCTGGTCTGTCTGGCGGAGGTCGTGCATTCGCGAATCCAGCGCTCCTAGCTGCCATTCCGCCGCTCTTGTTTTCCTTTGGTAGCACACGCCCTCCTCCGACCGACGGAAACTCGCCCAGTAAGGATGATGGGCCATCGAAATTGGCAAGTCGGGATTGGAAGTCGTCGAAATTTACTGGCGGGATGAAATCAAAGTCTGCAGCAGAACGCTCGGCAGGCGCAGTCGGCGAGCCGCTGCGAACTTCGTTGTTGAAGGCGGTCTGTCTGGGCTGTTCAAAAAGGGATGATTGAGGCAGGAGAGGGCGGTTGGTTCCCGCGCTGTCGGCAGTAGGAGCGTCTGCGTTGGCGTTGCCATATCTGTTTATACTTGTAAGCAAATCCATCCTGTTCTTTCCCACGCACACTCATTGGACACCAAGTGTTGCATGTTGAAGTTGCGGGTATGCATACCTCTTTCCAGGGCTACCAGGGAACTCGCGTGGTCCACTCGGCACCCTCATGCCTTCTCTTGTATTTATGCTCTTCCTGCGAGCACTGTCGCTGGGTCGGCGATCGGTGGTCCGACGGGTCACAGAAGCAGGTATCGATGGTTTCCGTAGTCGTTCATGGTCGTCAGGGTTGGTCGCTGTGCGCTGAAACTTGCGGCGCGTTAAGGACTCGGCTGTCTTAGGTGTTAGTGCGGCATTGGGTTGGCCGTTGGCAGAGTTAATGCTTACACTCAGGCCCGGAGTCTTCAGCGGGGACAGCATTGGCTTCGCGGTCGAGGAAAGATTTGGCACGTAGGCGAGCTTGGTAGCGAGGTGCTACGTCCATTATGCTCCGTCACCACCTCCGAAGGACCGCATTCGGCAAGCCAGGGTGGGAAAGTAAATATTGGGGGATGTTTTGAAGGCGGTGGTGAAGAATAAGTTGCCGGGATTGCACGTGTCAGGTGAGGGAAGCGGAACAGAGGCGGCAGATCTCCCTCCCAAAACAACCAACGCAGACGGGGGTGTCGCTGGTGATCAGTGGCGGTGGTGGTATTGTTGTTATTGTTGTTGGAGAAGGGTGTGGCGTTGGCGATTCGAGGATCAAGATGCCATGGTCGGAGAGAGCATTTGCACAGGTGCGTTACCACCAGGGAACGGCGTCGGGCTCTGCAATCTTCACACTGTGGATTAGACGGTGGTGCTCGGCAGCCAGTAGACTCGACTGGTGGAGGCTACGGACGTCTCCTGGAGCAGCAAACAGATCAAAGGTCGCCGTGCACGTCGTAGCGTGTGTATAGTCGGCAAGCACGGGCAAGTGAAAGTCCCCTTCTTGGCCCCTGCCTGCAAGCCTGCCGCGGACCAGAGGGCAACGGCTCGACACCTTAATCAAGATATAGGCGGGATTAATCAAATTATAATCAATTCCACGATCTGTGCCATGCGCTGTGGCGGTAGCATGGCAAGCACTGTCGTAGGATTTGGAGAGTAGGAGCGGTATGTACAACAGATACATGTACGTAGTTACAGAGCACGAGCTTCTGGACCAGCACAGGTGCAGCAGATCACCTGAGAGACACAAAAGGGCTGTCAATAATCATCTTGTCACTCCGTCACCGCGGCCCGACATCCTTCCATCCCAAATTTGATTGCCAGATGACACCCACGCCCTTAGCAACGCAGGGCTGCCCTCCCTCCGTCCCCCCTGAGCAAACCTAACGAGCCTGACCACGGCAAAAGCGCGTGAGGCGTCAAATAAGGTTGCGGACCGAGGCTGCTCCCTCCCGTGGTTGATCTACGGCGGGCGACTTTTAATACCTGACATTGACGACCCCGCCAAAGAGAGTGACGATACCTCGAGTCGATAACGTCCCACCAAGAAGCAACATCTTCCATCTGATCTTGCGCCGGCCGCAAGCAAAAAGCATACAACCCTCTCTCAACATTCACTTACTTCTATCATGCCACGTGACCCTCTTATCGGCCTGGTGGGCAAGCCCAGCTCAGGTATCTCACCACCACACTACATCCATCTGGCGGCTGTGCGATGATCGAAGGTGCTGATTCCCGGCTCAGGAAAAAGCACCACTCTTAACAGCTTGACCGACACCACAGCCAAAGTAGGTGCGCATGCCCATCCACCTCCTCGCCTGGCTCCCCATTGACCCATCCCGCCAGGCAACTTCCCTTTCACCACGATAGACCCCAACCGCGCCGTGGGCTACCTCCAAATACCATGCGCCTGCTCTCGCACCAACCTCGTGGGCAACACACCGCCTTCACCCTCCGACGAACCTCCTCTGCAGACACGATGCAAGCCCAACTACGGAGTCTGCCAGAAAGGTGTGCGCAGCGTGCCCATTGAGTTGCTAGACGTTGCCGGTCTCGTGCCAGGCGCACACATGGGCAAAGGCCTGGGCAACAAATTCTTGGACGACCTGCGACATGCCGACGCACTCATTCACGTTGTCGATGCCAGCGGTACCACGGATCAGGAAGGAAAGGCAACGCGCGGCTACGATCCGTCTCAAGACATCCTTTGGCTGAAGTCTGAAATCGTGAACTGGGTGTTGGGTAACTTGAAGCAGAAGTGGGGCGGTATCAAGCGCAGACACGTTGCCATCAAAGCCGGGCCTGTGGAAACATTGCAAGGTCAATTCTCCGGATACGGCGGTACCAGCGCCATCGTCGCACGCTCGCTGGACAAACTCGCATTGAAGCAACCGCTGCAAGACTGGGACGATGACACCATCGCCGCTGTGGTAAACGCATTTGTCGATGAGAAATTCCCAACAGTCTACGCACTGAACAAAATCGACCACCCAGACGCCGACAAGAACATCTCCAAAATCGCAAAGCAAGAGCCACCCGAGCGCATCGTGCTCTGCTCCGCCATATCTGAAGTCTTCCTCCGACGACTGGCGAAGCAAGACTATATCCGCTACATCCCCGGCTCCGAATTCGTCGACACGCGAGAAGATCTCATCGACGCTGGCGAGGAGGACGGTGGAGGTTTGAAGGAGATGGACGAGAAGCTGAAGTCGCGCATCGAGAACATGAAAGACATGGTGTTGTACCGCTTCGGCAGCACCGGCGTCAACCAGGTCCTTTCGCGCGCTTCGGAACTGCTCGGTCTTGTGCCTGTCTTCCCCGTCAGAAACATCGGCACTTTCGGTTCTGGAGAAGCAGGCACAAGCGGAGGCGACAGGGCTGCAGTCTTCAGAGATTGCGTACTGATCAGAAAGGGCAGCACAGTCGGCGACGCGTACAGGAAGATCATGGGAGACGCCCCTCTCGCTTATGTCGAGACCACGGGCGGTGTGCGCGTATCTGAGGACGACGAAGTCAAGGTTGGCAAAAACGATGTAAGTATAGTGCAGCGCAGTCAGCTCTCTAGGTATTCTGCACACTTACTAACGCCCCATTTAGATTCTGTCCTTCAAGGTCGGCCGAGCATAGGTACGATACCCGTCACCTGCATGCCTTCCTTCCAATACTCTCAATCATGGCACATTAGAACGTGTCGAAGATAGATCATATCACGAAGCGCCCAACGCTACTGAACAAATGAGCATCCACGCATTTTTTATAAAAGCCACACAAAATGATTGTATCTACCGCCAAACCATACGCATCTGCCATGTGCATCTCCCCCTCTCTCTTTTTTTTTTTTTTTTTTTCTTTTTTCTTCAACGCGAACACAAGGCTCTCATCGCCCCCTAAATCAGTCCCCAATATCCTGCAAATCAGACGCCACATCATCATATCGAGTCAGTATGCCATTCAGCACCCCAACCCGCCTGCCTTCACTGTTCTACCAGCGACTCACCGTGCTTGATAGTCCAGTCCAGAAGTAGCTTTCGACTGCAACTGTGATTCTTTTCGAAGCAAAAAATTAATAGAAATCGTAGCATGCCTTGCCAAAGGGGGTGAGTGTGTGGACTAGACTACCGGGCAGTGAATCGCTCGGGGCACGACGTCGAGGTTGGGTTTGGCGTTAAGGGAAACTTTTGTGGCTGAGACGATCACCAGGTGGTCCTAATAGGAGACGATCGATCTGTTTGCACAGATGAATGTATTCCATCCAGCGAGGTGTGCTTGAGGGCCGACGGGCACTGTGGTCTGTTGGGCTGGTTAGATGAGTTGGTTGGTTTGTCTATAAATCGATACGATACCCTGGTGTCGCTGGACAGCAATTGTGCTCGAGGGTCGAGGGGTGGAGTGAGGGTTTGTGCTTGGCCGTTCTTGATTTTACTTGGTGGACGGACCTTCGACAGAGAAACGGGCTAGTTACGATGAACGGTCTCTGGGATGATCGTTCACAGCGAGGCTTACTTTGGTGATGCATTCCAACGCTTGAACTGGAATCTGCCGGTTGGTGGGCTGTGCCTCTTTCTGTAGGCCGGTCAGGCTTGCATTGTAGTTTGTGCTTTACTCGGGTAGAAGGTGGTGGTGGTTCGTTGATCCCAGGCGCAGTGCCAACGACATGCTTCATTCCACTTCCTGTGGGTTACAGTGGGATTCGATTGTGTACATCGTCGATCTTCGAGGCTGAGTCGTCGAAATCGCAATTGAGTGCCATGGACACCGGTAGGTCGTGGGTTTGGTCATCAACGACTGAAGTATTTCCTCTTGATCAAATCTCAGCCCGCGGCTGCAGCATCAGAGTTCCAATGACAACGAGCGCTCTTAATGCCATTAGGTTCGTTCCCGTTGAACTAGGGGTCACGTTATGATCGTGAGCAGATCTAGGGTTGCTTGTTCACAATCCACTGCTGCCATAAGAGACAAAATCCCATGAGCTCGATAGAGTAGGGTTAGGGTTGGGGTTGGCCATCTGCACCAAACGTTCTAACGTAGGGTATACTCGAAGTGAAAGATTCAAAAGACAGACAGTTAATTGACATTTGTCTATGATCGATGGCTACGGCAGGGCTATATCTCGAGCTCGAGAACACTGTGCTACGACCTATGGGAAAGGTGCAATAAAGCCGTCCGCTCCAGCAGCGCATCCCAGTCTTCCAAGCTGTTCAAGCCTGCAGCCGCACGGCATATCTGCAACCACGCGAGCCATGGTTTACGCCTCACAGCATGCAGCTCAAGAGTGTGCTTTTGCAATCGGTATACCTATACCGGAAGTCCGGCGGCTATTCAGCTCGAACCTCACGTCTCGTCTACATCTAGCTATTGTCACTCTCACCTCCGACACGCTCACGAATTAGAAACGACAATTGAGCTTCGGATCCTTTTCCGATTGTCTCAAGCCCCGCGCGACCCCTCTTTCTTGGGATCTGGCCATGCTCGTAAAATAGAGATCTGAAGGGAACCAAAAAAAGGCGTCTCCGAATGATGTTCTGGGGGTATCGACATCTCCGCGCGCGATTTGATGCATGTGGTTTCCTTGATGCATGAGGGCCAAAGCCTTGTATCGCGCGTCGTGCAGCGTAAATAGTATATTAGTGGGGAACGTGGCAGTGCCATCACGTGGAAGCATGCTCGGCATGTTGTTTTCATGATAGACAGGAGTTCTTGATGCGCCGTGGCTGGAAGGTTGGAGCTGTCCCCATATACGTCCATTCATTTGACCTTTGGCATGGGTTATGTGCGGGGGGTCTGTGACCTGTATTGTGTTTCCATCGTCGTACGTTTTTGTCAAGCCAAACGACTGCTCGTATGGTTTCTTTTCGTTGCTCAGTGTACTTGCACTCCTCGAACCCTGCCGAGCCCACATGCAGGAGAATGGCAGAAGGATCTCGCCTAGCCGGATCGTCAGGGCCCCTTTAGGCGAAGACAAAAACTTTACATTTTCGCGCCTCGCGAGGCTCGCGAGATCTTTGGTGCAAGAAGGCTCATGAGGCGGCAACATTTTTCCTGCCGAGCGCCCTCAATGCATGACGTTACAGTCCACAGCCCTTGCGAGTGTGTAGCACCATCGGAAGGGTGGTGTCAAACATCACTTCTTGGCCGTCGAGGGCAGGGTGGGTATTTCTCGTGCCCGGCAGCGACCGGGTTGGCAGAAGTGGAGGGAGACAGAAAAAGACCGAGGTCGAGACCTGCGCGTACGATAGCAGACTTGGTAGTGTATTTTTGCTATTGACGGTGACGTGACGTCCGACTCGTCACGGTACTTCGGTGGCTACTCGGTCAGAAATCGAGAAGACAAGTCATGTGTTTCGGAGCTGAATCCTGGATCAGTGCCATCCGAACCCCACTCACACCCGTCATGGAATTCATGGGGATGCGGTCATGCGATTTTTGTTGCTGGAGGACCCACACTTGGCTGTGGCATTGTGGACTCCACCATGGGATTTGTGGACTGCGATCGGAGATGGCGGGTGTTGGCGGTTGCGCCGGTGGAGTTTGTCGTGACGACTTCAAGTGTTGTTGACGTTGTGCGAGTTGCTGTGGAAGGACGATATGGCCGCGTGGAATGTGAAGGGTGTCGAGGTTGAAGTGCATGGGACGATGATGGGAGTCAAGAAGCATGAAGATTCATAATGGTATCCTGAATCATTTAGGCTAACGTCATTCTCATGACAAGATGCTGTCTATGTATGTATTTCTTTTTCGGCTGTGTGGTTGCCATCGGACGGCAATTTATCATTGTTTGCCTTTATGTCTGTGTATGTTGACAGTGCGGCACGCAGATCTTTTTATCTGCGCCCGCGACAAAGTGGTATCCAAATTTCCAACGTAAACAAAACCCAAACCCCAAACCCAATGCAACGAAACGCCCCCCATCAAATGCGATATGAGTGCATTTAGCTTTCTAGTTAACCTTTTGCGCAGTAGCGTGCGAGTTGGAGAAGGCCAGCTTCTCCATTGGGTTGTCTTTGACAGCAATCGGGCTGGTAGCACGAGGAGTCGGCGGGGCAGTATCGGCGATGGCGGTACCCTCGAGCTTGCCGTTGATATCGAGAGACGCGCGGAGCTCTCTCTTTTGCTCGCGGTCGATGCCGTGAAGCACAGCCTCCAACACATGATCGGCGGTGAAGTTGGGCATATACCTTGGCTGGGTACCTTCCTGGTATACGCCAGTCTTGACAAGGATGGAGTACCAGGTGTTCTCACTGTGCTTGTTGTATTCGTTGGTGCCGCGAATGTCGGACTCAGGGGTGTCTCCCACGAAGTAGACAGTCCTTGGTGGGGCGTCAATGCCGTGGGTGGCCCTTCGCCACTGCTTGAGGAGGCGAGTGGCAAACTCGAAAGTGCCGATTTGAGGTTTGCCGAATGCTGTAGTGACGAGCTCCTTACCCGTCACGGCCTTGTACATAGCCTCGAGCGAGCAGCGAAGCGCACCCATGCCAAGGCGAGTGAGATCGTGCGAGGCGGACCAGACGACGTCGTTGTGAGAAAAGAAGACGGGAGGGCCTTCGTCGAAAGTCTCAGAGCGGGTACCGAGCACACCACCCTTAGACATGAGCAAGTCGAGAATGATCTGTTGGTCGCCGGCCCAATCTCTGCTGTCGGCAAACACAAAGATCGCTTCGATCACGGTAGTCGAGAAGTCGCGGTCCCTGGAGTTGTCCCACTCCTCTTTAGTCAGTTTCCTGAAGGGCGTGGTGTCGGCATTGTCCTTGATGATGTCGCCAGGAGTCACGACGTCCTTGAAACCGTAACCCTCGGCAACCTGTCTGCACTTCTCCCCCTCACCACCAACGACCAAGACGGTCTTGTACTTTGAGGCCATCTCCCTCATGGGAGTGTGTCCGCAAATGAACTGACCGGGAGACACTTCGATCTCCATTTGTTGACTGAGCTGAATGCAACGCTCCTGCTCGGTCTTGCCGCCACCGTTGGTGACGAAGATGTAGGGGCTAAGCTAGGGTGTGAGCAACAGATAGCGTTAAAGCAATTGGAATCACTTACACTTTGATGCCCTACTGATTTTGGCCGTTGAGGACTTTCATTGCTTCGACTGCTTCGGGAATGGGTCGACCGCCACGGATCAGGACACCATCAATGTCGAAAGCAAACGCGAACTTGTCAGTGACAGTGGACTCTGGTGGCGTCTCTGGGTTCGACGGCATTTCAGAGGCGTCTTCGAGGTCCAATCTAGCCAATTCCATTGCCGCAGCGACCTCATTGGCATCAGCCTCGTTCATTAATTGCTCTGGAGGCACAATGACAGTAGGCGAGCGGAGGTTGATGTCGGCGGCGGTGGCATCGCTGGAACTCAGCCTGCGGAAGGTCCGCGGCCTGGTTGGAGGGACGATATCAGACATGTTGTCGTTTGCGGAAGCGGTCGTCGGTATGCCGGATCTTTGCCAAAGGTGTAGACGCTTTATGAACTATTCCTTAGAGAGGAAGGGAAAGGGGGACCGGGAGATAGCGATGGAAGATACGCCTGGTTTAAGAGGCAACCAGAGTGGGGCGCAGTTAGCACAAACTGTGGGATAGTCTGTGGAGAAAAAGTGGTCTGGGAATGCTGAGCGGCACGGTCCATTATATAAGGCACGTCGCGGCCTCGCGGCCTCGGTCGTCGCAAATGATGGCAAACTACGCGGCAACATCCTCTTCGCGTCCGTGGCCCAACACCGCTCGATCATAGGACATTGGAGGGGCGGGTGCGGTACATTATAGCGGGCCCCACTACGCTTGTACGAGCGAATGTTGTACCAGTCACCCGCTGAGGCTAGGCGAATGTACTCCAGGAAGTGGCAAAAACCTCGCATTGCCGGACCAGGGCAAGCAGCTGTGCAATGGCATGCTGCGCAGCTGCAAGGTTGACTTCCAGCATGTGCTCATAAATCTTCGAGCGATCGATAGCAACTTTCTTGGCTGTCAAGTTTGGCTGTTTCATTCGTCAAGAAGCCGTTGAATTCCGCGCACATCAGTAGTGTCCAATGGCGTGCCGAGAACGAATCCAACGCTTTGAGAGATGACGTTCGTTGCTTGAGCCGCCTGTGCGGCTGCGCTCGTCAGGCACATGCACCACTCTGGCTAGGCAAGCGAAGCCACTGAACACACCTTGTACAGATCTTTTCACAAGGTGATTCATGATGCTCATAGCTCTCGGCATCTATTGCACCCTCGGAACCAAGTCCGACGTCACACTGATGTATTGTAGTAATGGATTCTTCCAGCAGTGCCTGTTTCTCGACAAGTAAACATTTGGTCGAATGAGGTACTCTGATCGTCGGCACCAGTCCGGGTGCCAGAGCGACTACCTAGACTGAGTCAGAGCACAAGGCATGTGTATATCGTTACGAAGGCTTCCTTCACAGCTGCCACGAGCAGACTAGCGAAGCTCAACGCCTTTGGCGCCACCTGGCGCCCTCTCATGCAAGCCATCAGCAGTCTAAAGACGCCTGGCGCACGCTCTTTCTGCATATGATCTCGATCTTGGCACGCCTTTAGCAACATTCTCCAGCCATTAGTGGCTCCAGGCAGACAGCAGTTTGACTCCTAGTCGACATCCAGGAGCCTTATCAGCCGTCACTATGCAGTAGGAGCAAGCACCATGTTCCTAGGAGGGAGGCCTGATCTCATAGTGCAGAGTGGGATGTGACGAGCGCACATGTGAGCAGAGCCATCGCTGACTCTGTTGAGCGTTCGCTCACTCACAGCCCGTGTTAGCAGGCGAGCCTGGGCAGCTTTTGTCGGTGTACCGGATATTCAGCTCCATGCCATGGAGGACCCGAGAGAGCTTTACTTCGCTTCTCATCGTAATCAGTAGTGGTGGTTGGCGCTTCGATCGGTGGACGGGAACCCGATGAGGAAAGCCGTGGCTAGGCGATGGATACTCGGTATGATGTTGCATTTTCTCCACCATACCTGGGGTTTGCGGGGGAGTCTGGGGCACTGCAGTAGTGTCCAGTGTATTCCTAGCATGCACGGCATTATTGCCAGGTCAAGGAAGCTGTGGCTGTGATGGTTGGGCTAACTGGTGAGCGGGTGAGAGGAGGCGGCCGAGGGTTCGATGGCATGCTGCTCGATCAGACACAGCTGTGAAGTAAAGGCGCTTTTCGAAGTGAGACCACTCTGGCAGGGTGCGATGGTGCAGGAAGACGACGAGGTAAACATGTTCATGAGTGATGTGTTTTTCAGGCAGGTGCGCCACGTGCTGGCGGCTTCGCCCTTTATGCTTATTCCGACCTCATCAACTCCACCCTGTGGAACAACCGACGCCAATCTCTGTACTCCACAGAACGAGTGGAGCATTTTTAGTTACTGGTATGGATTGGACGGGAGGTACCAGGCGCCGGTATGCAGGTGCTAGGCAGAGCAATGCAGCCCTGCAGAGGCAAAAAGCCCATTTCGCCAGAGCAAGAGCCGGTCCCCTCCAGGCAGTGACAGCAGGTCATCAACAGCATCCGTCTTCGAGTACTCGAAAGTTGCTCATCTCGGTCGGGGAGGGTGGCTTCCAATTGCAATCGCCGTCAGCTCGGTTTGGTCCCGTTCGGCAGTCGCTTTCCGGATCTCTTGTTTGAGGAGTGCATGGCAGGGCGGCCTTTGCTCACAATGACGACACAGTGGCCAGGTTCTGCGATGGTATGTTGTCACAATTCTTCGTCTAGACCATGTGCTAAGACTGCAATAGTTACCGGTCAGAACGTGGAATCAGGCGATGAGAGCGAGGATGATGGTGGGAAGGGTGGGCAATCGCACTCCAGGCATCGCGCAGGGAGCCCGCGAGTGCATGCCGATCAGGAGCTATTACTGCTTTCGAAGAGGCGTAAGCTCTTGTCTCAAGACGATTGGCTTGCTTTGAGGCCCACAAAGCCTTTACGAATCGAGTTTTCGAAAGCGGCTGAAGTTGAGCAGATTGGACGGCGTAGAAAGGTCAAGAACAGGCTACCGGAACAGCCGAGACCTGCGCGACCACGGTCTTTCACGCCTATTTTTGAGAGGCGGCTCGATTGCAATCGCTATCTTATGAGTGGCGCCTTACCGTCTATGCAAGAAGAATACATCAACGTCAAGGTCGGAACTAGCGCCTTTGACAGTTGCGGTCGTTCATCTCAGTACTTCATCGCAAATGCCAGGAGCAGTGTAGCTCCGACATCCAGAAGCTTCAGTCACTTGTCGGAAGAGCCCATGCTACTTGGCGCCGACGGCGATACCTTTGATGCGGATCAGGTTGTGGTGCCTGCAGTTCAACCGTTCAATTTCCTGCGAACGCTCGTCCCCTGGCTGAAGAAGACGAGTATTCGGTGAAAAGATCTGATGAAGGCGAGTGCATTTTAAATGACCTCGAATTTGCTCTGGCGTACGACAGCAAGCTCAATTCACGAGAAAAGCCTGGCAGCTTGTATGCAACCAGAATCTATAATTCAGCATTCGAGGAACACCATGGCACTAGCTTAGAGCTGCAACTCAAGGAGAGAGCGCTCTTCTCACGCGTACCACTCTAGCAAGAAACGCGACCAGGTCAAGTTGAAGCGGCGAAGAGATCGAATTCGACTCTGTCCCCGAGGCAACGTCTGCCGCAGTCGACCCCGGGAATGACAACACCTCTTCGGGGATTGAGGACTGCATGTGGAAGCGAATAATGGGTATCCATGCGCAAGCTCCGAGCTCAACTTCGAATAAGGCCTTGGTATCGTCGAGCCAGCATTTGACAGTGTCCGACGATACGTTTCAAGCAGGCCTGGCTTGTCATCAGCAATGTGATAAAGCGACCGCACCAAACATTCACCATCCTCGGGTTCACTCGAACGATCACTGCTTGCGGCATGAGGTCCCTGGACGTGAGTCACCGACTCAAGGACAATCTTCAAGGTCCGAGCGAAAAGACATTGATGCTGATGGAGAGGCTTGTTGGCGTGAGTTCATCATCGGTAGCCAAGATGGCGAAAGCGAGGACGAGCTTCACCTGGACCGGAAACGCAAGCGAAACAAAAGGCGAGGCGTATCAGGACACACACCATCTTTCGAGCTGGACGATCTCGGCAATTCTGACAGAGCGACACAGGGAGAAACGGCGGTGTCCATCCTAATGAAGTCTTTGGCCAGTACGGAGTCACAAAACGCAGATGGCCTGGAAGACGAAAACGACAGTATCAAGGATGTCACTGAGACTTCTACTGAGCTACTTGATACTAGAAACATCCATGTGTCATGCACAATGAGCCAGGACCCTAAAAGCTTCAAAAGAGCGCCCAGAAAGGGCACAGGGGAGCCTGAAGGTGCAGTACGAGGCTACAAGACACTGCGAGATTTCATCCAAGGGCCAAACGCCCCAAGAGTTGACAGCTCGCCATCGTACATGAGCTGAAAGAGAATAATTCCCTAGTGTAAAGATAACGTGTACCAGATTTCCCAACCTCTTTGCGTTCTTTCCCTGACGTAGGACGGAACTGGGATTCAACGGACGGCACCATGCAGTTCTGCAAACGATATGAACTTGATCGAAGACGGTCGCGACTCTCTGGGCTGGGCAAAGAGCCTAGTGGGATGACCAATGACTTTGACTTGCTCGAGACCGATCTGTAGACACGTGGGTCCAACCTTGCTCGAGCCGCACAGCTATTATGCAGCGAAACGGAGATACGGTAGATAAACCAAGAAAATTTGGCGATTGAATGATATTCGTTACAGCGTTACAAGCCATGCAAGCCATTACATCCTCAGATGCTTCATGAGAATCTCATCACATATGCTTTTAAATAATGCATCAATGCCCCAATTATCCTCCCATCTTAAGCAGCGTGATCGCCACCAGTAGCGCTGAACTTGTTGTTGTTGTCGACGGTGTTTGAGCGATCGCCCTGCACGCCGGCGGAGGGGACGTCGGCCTCCTGCATGCCGTTGATGGCGGCTCTCGCGGGGTCCTTCTTGGTGCCGACCTCGTTGTTGAAGCTGGCGTTAGGCGCGCCACTGTCGAAGCCGCCCTCGGTGATGTTCTTGCCGTGGGGCTTGCCGGTGTCTTGGACGACCTGGGGGAGGTGTGAGTTATTGCTCGATTGGATGGCGGTTGGGTGGAAGTGGTTTGGACATACCTGAGCGTGACCGGAGTTGTTAGACATGATTGGAATGTTTTGGTGTCAATTTGTTGCTTGTTTGGTGAAGATGTTGTAAATAGTAGAGTCGATTGGATAGGTAAGAGTGTCGTGTGAGTGTTTCAAGCATATTCAGGTACACACTGAAGACTTCTTCTAAATAGTGACCTCTTGCGTGCTCATTACATGATTATGACATACTCAGTATGCGCCTACTAGGATGATATGTTGTGATGTCACGATGGATGAACTCCCCCCCACGTTTGAATCCAGATTATCAACTTGACCAAATATTAATGCTCGATGCTCCAGTCGTAAACCGGGTACGATGCTTGCAGACAGTGTTGGATGGGTCTAGCTGCCTTCAGCGCTGCTCATGTGTGGTCGTTGGAGGTTTGGTGGCGGCAGAACTGCAGCTGGTGGCGACTGTGCAGACATCACACTCCCACGATTGCGCTGGATTTCTCTTGCCTCGTTTGCTGAGAACTTCTTCACATAAAGTTCGGAGCTCTTTCACACCGTTGGAAATAGCATGAGATTGGTACAAACGACAACGATGGGTCAATGCTATCATCGTACTCATTAATCGTGAAAGACCGTGATCATGAAATGAAGACCTTGCGGACACTGCCCTCCTCCCACTCCATGTCGTTTTCACCAAGCTTCGTGGGATCTCTGTACCAGCCTTTCTTGGTGCCCAGCTTCTCATTGAGAAGCTGCAGTCTCTGACGGCCGAACACGCGCCCGTTGGGCAAAACCACCGGGTCATCTTCCATAGAGCTCGTGGTGTGATGCGCATATGGCACGTTCTTGGCAAGCTCATTCAGCTCCGTCGAACAGATGGGGCATACAGGTGCGCCAGTGTTGGCGGTGACAGATAGCGCGTGTTGCGAGTGGCATGCTGGCGTTTTGAGAGCGCTGAGACCAGCGGATAGGGCGATGTGCAGTAAGGGGGTTGGAGGGAGGGAGAAGAGGTTGTGATGTGTTTGGACGAAGAGAGTTGATAGTTCCTCGTAACGGTCGCGCGAGTAGAGTGTCTGTGACATATCTGTTAGTCAACTGACTCTTGCCTGCCGAAACGTGCGACCTTCATACCTGGTATGGCTCGACGAAGGTGTCTGGAGGATAAGCCATCAAGCCACCTGCTCGCAAACCAAATTTGGAGCTCTGTTCTGCTGCCAGATGCTTCCGGGCATGTACTATTGCATCCATAAGCTTGTCGATTTCCCCACTTCGTGCCAGCTCAATGAATTGTTGCAGACGCAACTCGAGTTCAAGCTCGCTCTATTGTGCTCAGTCAGTATGCGGTGTCCAGATCAAACCGAGAATTGAACATACGTTGATCTTCTTTAGAGCGTTCTTGTTGTCACTACACCAGCTGAGCGCCTCTTTCACCTCGCCTCGCCGTAGTGCCTGCTCTATCCTTCCTGCCTCCTCGAAAACGCCAACATCCACAAGGCCTCCCAATTTGTTCTCTTCCGCCAGCTCTTTTGCACTTTGTGTAAGCCCTTGTCTGAGCAGATAGTCCACGAGCAGCCTGTCCAGCCGTACGTGCGACCAGCGGTCGTAAGCCACGTCGCTGAGACTTGGAATCTCGTGTAGCGTCTGTAGATGGTCTATCCGTGCCTTTTGTTGCGAGTGTAGAGCTTCTTCTTCGGCATGCAGAGCTTCTAGCTTGCGCTTGAGGTTCTGTGCCTTCTGAAGAGTGGCATCTAAGCTGGCCAGCGCATCGGCAGGACTCTGTTTTGCGCTGGTTTGAACTGCGGTATTGACGTTTTTGCTGACCGGCTCGATTGCTCGCTGGGCTGATTTGAGGTTTTTCTTTAGAAGTTCGTGGGGGAGGCGGAGAAGTGGTTGTTCGAGGAGGAGATGCGAGTCGGGATCCAGTTTGAGGATGTTGTGTTCGGCCATCGTGGGCCTAGTTATGATATGTTCGTGGAATAATTCGTGTCGAGTGAGTTGTGGTATTTGAACGATAGCTCGGGCGCAGTCTTGCCGTCAAACAACTGCCATGAAAGGACGCAAATGTTGAAGATGAAGATTGGTGTATGAATGAAGGTGCAGCACTGGTGTTGGCTGCACATCGTCATCCTAGCTTAGGCCTGTGAGGAAGCGCGTGGAGGCGGGACCAACGCTCATACGACCGGAAGCTTAATCAATTCTCAATCAATTCTGCCAGCTGTTTGCCGCACCAATCACAGGCATTCAGCGGCGGCCGCAAGAGCGACATCACGTCAACCATTTGATGCCAGCAACAAGCAATCTCTCTAGACAATGTTGCGTCACGTAACACGCTCGCTCTCCCGATGCCGGTTCAGCCTCGTGGTAGAGCATGCCAAAATTGCCAGGCAATCAAGATCAAATGTGAGCTGGGAGCTCACGGTGGCGACCCGCCTTGCGAACGATGCACACGGCTGAATAAGACATGCACTCTCGCTGCCCCAAAACGGCAGAAAGATCGCGTTGCAGAGTTGGAGGCCAAGGTCGAAGCCTTGACAAGACTTCTGGGGTCGCAAGGTCTTCAAGATGCTTCCGATGAAGCAAGAAGCCTGAACAACTCAGCATCTCAATGTCCAGAACGACCCGGCAATGGAGCGGGTATTTCCTCACAGAAAAAGCGCAAGCTGGAGGCTGCTACAACACCAAGAGCGAGCAGCAATCAATGACCTTCCCACCCTCGAAATTTGGTAGCAATGAAATCAGCAGCAATGGCATCGCGACCGACTGGCTTGATCGATTAGTCCCAATAGATCTACAACAACGGTTACTCGACAAGTACATCAATTCTTTCCAACCAACGCTTCCGGTGGTCCCTTTCGATAGCGGTACCCAGGCAACTGTATTGCAAGACTCCATGCCTCACACAGTTCATGCGATCGTTTACATCGCAAGTGCCGGCATTCTTTCTTGGGATCTTCAGGATAAAATCAACCTGGCACTCATCGAAGAATTGACATCTGCCACAATTGTCCAATGCAAGAAATCACTCGATCTCCTGCAAGCATTGCAGATGGTGTGTCTCTGGTACAAGAGCCCAAGGAACTCGACTCAAATTCCGCTCTTCCAGCTCGTTGCAATGGCATCAGATATGGCTGTCGACCTGGGATTAGGCGGCCTAGAAAACCCACCAGCTTTGACTCTTGCTGGAGTGAGTGCCATTTTGCTCGACAGCGTTGATGCGTATCGAAGGTGGCTCACATCGTATATCATTACCGAGTCCACCTCGCTTCTGAAGCGCAAACCGAACGAGCAGAAGTGGACTGCCCATCACGACTGTTGCTTGCAGAAGTTAGAGACGAGAGAAAACGCCTCCATTCAAGATCGTCAATTGGCTCATTACGTTCGCGCGACGAGGCTGCTTGCGTCGGTCAGCGAGCTGCTGGCGCTCAGCGTAACCTCGGTATCTCCGGCGTTGGGCACCTCGATCTGCCAGAACATCATGAGAAACTTGCAGGATCAGATCACGTCGTGGAGACTTCAGGTTCCGTTCGACATGTGGTCGCCAAGCTTAATTTTCACGGGGTATTTCACAGAAGTCCTTCTTTACGAGATCGTCCTGCAGACTCCCACGAACAAGGCGAGTTTCGCAGCGCCTTTCTTGATCGAAAGGCTTTCAACGGTCGATGTGCCAACTCCGACAGTGACACAGCAACATATTGAAGCTGTCTCATCGATGCGACTGGCATGTCACAATTTACTGGATGCAGCAGCTTCCTTTACAGACTCTGACATTGTCGCACTACCTACAATGATATACGGACCTCGAATCGCACATACTGTCATGGCACTTTTGAAGCTGCATATTGCGGTTACAGTCCAAGGCAACACGTACGGTCAGATTCTCCAACCCGAAGAACTGCACACCGTGGCATATCTGGACAAGTGTTTAGGACTGGTCGCAAGGGGAAGTAAAATTGAGCCGGAAGCTGTAATGGTCAGGATCACGAAGTACATGCAGCATCTCAAAGAGTGGCTGCATCAATACGAGGCCTCAAGATTGGGTCCAGGAAAGCAAGCCTCAAGTCAACTAGGCTTTGGCGAGCAAGAGCAAGCCTTGCGAGGAGTTAGTCTTGAGATGATTCCCAGCTTGGAACCTGCGCAAACTGCCGCCGATACTTCTCCATCGCAAGACGCTGATGCTGCGTTTGCGGATTTCATCAATGCAGAGTTTGCGATGGATGACCTTGGTCTGTTCGAGTTGTATTCCGAGACGCCTTCGCCGCAAGAGGGTTTGGGGGCCTGAACAGCTCTCTAAATTCGCTGAATTACTATAGCATGCATAATGATATAATCGCCGCGAAAATGAAACTTGAAAGTAGAACAAACAAAGCCATGACCATCGCCATGCGGCCGCTCAACTAGCGGCGGAAATCAGATGTCGAGAGTTATACACGTATCCCTTGGATTGTTAATTTTCAATGTGGGCTTCTTATGATCCATACATCCTGCCGTACATCCGGCACGAGAAGCTCTGGAAATACGGCAATGAAGGCACGATCCTCAATAATAGTTCGACGTACTATGACAAGCTCGAGAAGGAAGTCCCCGCAATCGGACTTCTCCGCGCTCCTGCCAATCCCCAGGCGGCCAAGGGTCTTCTCGAAAGATGTGGGAAGACTGTTAGCATGTGCAGAAATCAATACAGACTTCCATTGGAATTTTATTGTATGATCATGGCATCGAGAAACCTGGAAGAGTGAATGAATGTTGTTCAGAAGGCTAATACTCGAACTTTCTTCCAAACGACATCGGAGTGTATCGGAGACCATCTTGTCTGGTCAATACCGGCATCCTCGTTCCTTTTGAGAAGTGTGAAGCTGGGGGTTACTCGATCACATCGAGTCAGCGGGGAGGTCTATCTATGAAGTGCCGGGTGCCTCTATCTGCACTATCTCGGCTGATAAGGCCCGGGCGTTCTCGACCAACCAATTCGCGAACCCCAAGCACTATCGCAGCGAAATCACTACACGACGTGCGTAGCAGGCGCATCGACTGAGGTCAATCGCCTTGCGAAGGCTTGCGTCGCCCCGACATGGCAAGATCTGTCTCGAAAGACTCAAAAGAGGCCGTACCTCCCGCCCTTGAGATGATGGATGTTCGACCACCGCAATCATCATCACCTTGCTCAAACTCAGACATCTGTCAAACCTTGTTGCTGCAAAGCTAGCTTGTTCATCATATCCCTTTGTACCATCCTTGATTGATACTTCGACCTTGGATAATACGATACTCGTTATTCCGACAGACAACACTTAAACAAACCGACCTCTGGGTCGCATCACACGTCACGCCATGGAGAGGGTCAAGAACTCGAAGCTCTCCTACTATGCCGAGAAGATCGCGTGCTCTACAGAACCCGGTCTCAGTAGCTCGCAGTTGATGTTGACGAACGGTACATACAGGAAAGCGAATTTAAGAGATACGAATTTACAAGCTGACCCCATCAACCAGAGGATCTGAAACCCGTCGAACCTGAACGTCGAGAATGGCGTGCCCGCAACTTCGTCGCCTTCTGGATCGCAGACTCGTTCAACATCAACACCTGGATGATCTCATCCGCCAGCATCATCAACCCCGGTCTGGCCTGGTGGCAGTCATGGCTTTGCGTATGGATTGGATATTCGATTGCAGGCGGCTTCATTGTTCTCACCGGTCGCATCGGAGCCAAGTATCACATTTCCTTCCCTGTTGTGGGCAGGTCGTCTTTCGGCATTTGGGGTTCTCTCTGGCCCGTCTTGAACCGTTCGGTCATGGCTTGCGTCTGGTATGGTGTTCAGAGTTGGATTGGAGGTGAGTCTTGTCGTGATGCTTTGAGCTTTGACAAGCACTAACAGGTTCAAGGTGAATGTGTCTTCCTCATGATCCGAGCCATTTGGCCATCGTGGGATGACTATCGAGAGGGCGGAAGCAGGAACACCATGGCTGGCTCCTCAACCAACACCGCGTACTTCGTGTCCTTCTTCCTCTTTTGGGTTGGTTCGCTGCCATTCCTTTGGTTCCCAGTCCACAAGCTCCGCCACCTCTTCACGGTCAAGTCATATGTCGCTCCAAGTGCGGGTATTGCGCTCTTCATCTGGGCGATTGTGCGCGCAAAAGGTTTAGGCCCCATTGTTGATCGCCCTGCAGCTGTTGGAGGCAGCGAACTCGCCTGGGGTATCATCACAGGGTAAATCACTCACCACGCTTTCTTTCCAAGACACCAAATACTCACATGTAACTGTAGAATCATGAGCGCCATCGCTAACTTCGCCACCCTCATCGTCAACGACCCCGACTTTTCTCGTTTCGCCCGCAAGCCCGTGGACGCGCTGTGGTCACAACTCTTCACCATCCCCATCTCCTTCGCCCTCACCAGCTTCATTGGCATCATCGTCTCCTCCTCCGCGGCCGTCATCTACGGCGAACCCGTGTGGTCCCCCCTCGACCTCCTAGGAAACTTCCTCCGCGACGAAGAAGTCAACGGCGGCACGCGCTTCGGCGTCTTCATCATCGCCGCGGCCTTCGTGCTCGCCCAACTCGGCACCAACATCGCCGCCAACTCCGTCTCGGCCGGCACAGACCTGACCGCCCTGCTGCCGCGCTTCATCAACATCCGCCGCGGCTCCTACATTTGCGCCCTCGTCGGCATCTGCATCTGCCCCTGGAACCTGCTGAAAGACAGCAACTCCTTCACAACCTACCTGTCGGCTTACTCCGTCTTCCTCTCCTCCATCGCCGGCGTCATGGTCTGCGACTACTACATCGTGCGCAAGGGCTACCTGGAAATCCACAACCTGTACTCCGGCCTGGCATCCTCCCCCTACTACTTCAGCTACGGCTTCAACTGGCGCGGTTTCGCGGCCTACATCGCCGGCATCCTGATCAACGTGGTCGGTTTCGCGGGCGCGGTTGGCAGGGAGGTTCCCAAGGGTGCGCAGTATATTTACAACCTCAACTTCTTCTGCGGGTTTATCGTCGCTTCCGTCGCGTACTGGCTGCTGTGCCGCTTCTTCCCCATCCCCGCGTGCAGCGAGACTTGGTTGGAGGTTGATGATGATTTGGACGGGCGCAGTGGCAGTTTGGCGGAGGGCGCACCGTATGATGAGGAGAATGCTGAGGGCGTGCAGGCGTACGGGAAGGGGGAGGATATGAGGGAGAGATGAGATGAGTTTGTTGCGGGAGCTTTTTGTATGATTTTTTTGGCGGACATCGTCGGCATTTTTTCTTCTTGTGTTGGAAGAACGGTGCAAATGACATATAGTACGGCAACGCCGGTATTCAGACGACGCTCGAGTGGGAGCGAAATGCAACTCTTGTTTTCAACTTTAAACAGATAACTCCCAAGGTGTTGTGATGCATAGCTCTTTAAAGGTGAATGTAAAGCTGGCAAGAAGTGCACGAGAATGATTCGAAGCGCTCTAGATCTCCATCAAAAAGAGAATAAAAAACACAAGATCACATATGCCGCTACCGTCTGCGACTCGTATCTGCACCGAAAAGAGAGCAACATTGCGCTATGCCACCAAGATGAATTTTTCAAAGAATCGCTTCATGCTTGCTTTGCTCTCCCTAGCTCCCACAATAAACAAAAAATGCATCAGGGCCTTCCTTGCCTATCTACAATCGAAACTTTTGTTTCGCCATCACCGGAAGCAGTATCGGATTTCGTCAGCTTCGAGATCACATGACCACATCAGGCAGGCTACGTCTACTGCAACTCAGCAGCCACAGGCTTCTTGACCGTCTCGCTCTTACTCGGCCCCAAACTGCCCTCAATACGCCTCTTGGCCTCCTGCTTCTCGGCATTCGACGGGTTCGTCTTCTGCATGTCCGGCTTATGCGGCTCGGTACCAGGGGAATGGCCAATACTCATTCCGACGCGGATGAGAGTCTCGAGGGCCGTGTTGGAATTATTCACCATGTCGTGATCGAAGTGCACGACGCCCGGCTCGAAGAGCAAGAGCAAGGTCGAGCCGCCGAATTTGAAATAGCCCAGCTCCTCGGCGCGGCGGACGCGCTCGCCCGTCTTGCGCGTGATCACCGTGCTGCCGACCATCATGGCGCCGACGCAGATGACCATGACGCGGCCGTGCACTTCGCTGTCGATGGGGACGACGTAGCGGACGTTTTCGCCGTAGACGTCCAGCGCGCTGCGGATCGCCATCGGGTTGACCGTGTAGTATTCGCCTTCGATGAGCTTGGGCTCGCCCATGACGCCGTCAACGGGAATGTGGAAGCGGTGGTAGTCCTGTGGTGCCAGACGCATGATTCCCAGAGCGCCGCCGTGGTAGCGCTTGGCGTCTTGGGGGTAGGCTTCGCCTAGGAGGCGTTCGACGCTGAATTCGCGGCCCTTGACCCAGATGCGTTGAGCTTCGTCGAGGCGGTTGAAGACGACTGAGCGACAGTCTGCCGGGCTGACGACGATATGGGGGTTGTCTGGGGCGGAGCAAGGGCGAGCGTCGGGCTTGAGTTTGCGGTAGAAGAACTCGTTGAAGTTCTTGAACTCGTGGGTGGGGACCAGGACTTCGCTCATGTCCAGCTGGTGGAAATTGATGAAGCCTGGGATTTGCGAGGCAGAGTTAGGGTCATCATATTTGCGGCCTTGCTTGAAGGACATAGACTTGAGTAGTTTGCGGACTGTGAAGGTCAGCTTTGCACAGCAGTGAGAGGATCACAAGATTTATAGCGGCCAGATCAGGTGCTCAAGTCCCTGAAAGGAACGAAAGTGGATACAACTTACTCTTGTCTTTCTCCATGCGTCTGCTCTTGAGGCCCTTGTACAGCAATCGAATTCCCAGACGTACGTAAACGCTCATGCGCTCTTCATTGATCATGCCAGTGATGCGGTCTTGAACGAGAATATTGGCACTGTTCGCACCAAGCTTGTAGCCGCCGTAAGACACCTGCGCGTGCAATTAGCATGATCTCGGCAGGCAAGATGATCTTCTTCGGTGTACATACCTTGGAGATGACCTTACTATACCACTTCCTCTGCGCTTGACTGCTGGTCACGAATCCAGCCATGACCAGATTGTTCACCGCCCTCCAATCACTGCTCGCGCATGTCGCGATGTGAGTGATAATGTCGGCATCGGTAGTCTTGCTGCCCCTCGTAAGGCGCGGCTGGTGGCAGATGGGACATTCCTGGATTTCAACCACGTGCTCCTCTCTCGTGGGATCTTCCTGGTAATCCAAGTCAGCTTCATCGGGGCTCAAGTCGTCGCCAACGACGTATTCGCCCTTCTCGCCAGCAGCTCCCATGTCGCTAACTTCCAGAGCAGGAACAGTGGTGGAGTTGGGATCGAAGTTTGAAGGCTTGTTCTCACCCCTAGCCGGAGTGGTGCCACCGGGACTCTCGTTCGGTGAACTCTCGTTTGTCTTCATTTGATGTAACTTAGATTTCCAGTGCGGAGTATGCATGAAGCTCTGTGTTTCTTGCGATTTTTGAAGTTGTTCCTCCAGACAGATCACCGCCTGGTCCATAGTCAGGGCATCCTCGCCGTTGTTCTGACGCTTGAAGCGGGCGAAGAACCCATCAATGGTGCTGTTATGCAAAGTCGACCCAAGCGTGTCAAGCATGGTAGTCAACTCCACCTTGTCAAGAGTGCCGCTGTCATCGGCGTCGTACTGACGGAGCATCGCCCGCCAGAATTGCTGCCGAAGAGCTTGATATGACATGTACTTGGCTTGGAAGAAGAGAACTGGGCTGTGTTTGTCCTCCCATCGCGCCTTGTTCTTAAGCTCCAGCGGGATCTCGAACGCAACGAGATCAGGGTCGTCGCCATCAGTCACCGCTTGAGTATCTCCAAGGTCAGGGACAGAGCGGTTCGGGTCAGAAGTCGGGCCCGTGCTACTTTCTCGCTCAGGAAGTGTCGGCCTGGCTTGACTGTTCAGGCTGTTGCTACTTGAGCTGCGGTGGGGTTTGTTCAGATTTGTCGACGAGCTATTCCTGCTGCTCCTGCCCAGCGCGTCACGACTAGTTGTCCGCGACAAGGGGATGCGGAAACGCTTCTTGCGCTCGCTGCTACTCTCACCTCCCGGAACTTGCAGGTTGTCGGAGTCTGGAAGAGCATAGAGTCCCGTCTCTGGATCTGCCTCAGGCTGGTTCGCTATGATTTTGCTGAGAGGAAAGCTTGCCGTGCCAACGAAGTCGTTACCGCTGAACTTGTCTCGATCGACAACGGCAAAGTTGAGCTGGTAGTTGACTGCTTGCCTCAAGACTTGGAAGACCAGCTTCTCGTCGTATATCGGATTGAGGTCATGCTTGATCACCTTAGTCCTGTAGGTCTTCCTGCCGAGGGAAGCCACGACAAAAGGATCCATGTCAAAGCTCGTCCGCGTCATGTTCTTTTCAGGGGGGAGGTCGCTGATGCGATTGATCTCGAGGAAGAGCACACCGGCAACATCGGTAGTATTACTGAACTCGTATGCTTTCAACTTGCTCTTCCTCTTGAGCTTTTTGATCTTGGCTCGCCTTCTGCGCTTCTGCTTCTCCTCGGCATCAGGCGGAGTTCGAGCTCCTTCGTCGGTCTCGTCAGAAGGCTCCTTATATTCGTCGTCCTCTTCACTCAGGTCATCCAGGTCTCTCGTGTTCATCCTCGCCAACAAATCCTCGTCGTCCTCCTCGTCATCGTCATCGTCTGCCACCACGCCATAGAACTTCTGCAAGAGCTGGTTTGCGGTTGCTGCAGTATTCAGCGGGTCGTAGAGTGTGAATTTGAGCAAGACCTCTCCAGAGATGTTGCTGTCTTTTTTGGTCTTTCTGCGTCCGCTGCGCTTGGCCTTGACAGCGAACCACTTGGGCTCCGGCTTTGTCGAACCGCCGGAGAACAGGTCTTCGAGCACCACATCGAACTCGCCCATATAATCATTCTTAAATCGATCCTTGTCCCAGCAGACGGCCTCAAGCAGGGCGCTGTCGGCAGTGGTAATGGGCAACTCGAAGGTCTGGTTCCACTCCGGGTTCAGGGTCTTGTTAATCACACTGGTAGCCTCTTTTGCGTCGCCAAGTGTGAGGACGAGGAAGGGATCGGATGTACCACTCTTGTCCTTCGCTGCCAGATCCCTTCCCTTCAGAACCTCAACTCTCAACACCAAACCCATGCCCTTGTGATCACCCTGTTGAGGGATACTTGTGACGGGATCCGAAGTGGCAGAAGCCTTCATGTTTCCATTCCTAGTGGGAGACACAGCCCTGCTCTGGGAGAGCGGGGTGTTCGAAGCGGTGGTGCTGGCGGAGGCGGTGTTGGAGTTGCTAGACTTGAAGCGGTTGAGGGAGAGGTGCGAGGTGAGGTGAGGGCGAGGCATGGTTGCTGGGCGGGGAGCTGCGCGAACGCAACGTCCTTGGTATGGAAATCAAGCAGGGAAGGGCAATGCCGCCAATCGCGAGGATCGGCGGGAGTACGATTGAGGTGCAGGAGGTAAGCGCGGAGTGAGGTAGGGCGGGTGCCTGGCGGCAAGGGAAATGAGGGTGTGGCGAGACGGTGAGCAGAGAATCAGTGGACGGAGTAGGTGAATGTCAGGTGAGAGAGGAGACAGCAACGAGACGAGGTGAGTGAAGTATCATTGAGGCAATTATTGCGCGGCCCTGGGAGCACAGGGAAGAGAGTTTGGGGATGGATGTGGGCGGAAACGTCGACTACTCGACACGATCGCGGGGTGCGCTGAGAAGGCAGCTGAGTCCAAGCAAGTGGGAGAACTTCACGCCGTGGACTTGCAGCACAATGATTTCACCCTCGTCCAGTAGTGTTTGAAGGAGCGAGCCCACTCGGGCAACCAAGGCAAAGCTCTGTTGTGTCCTGGCGAGACTTGCACACTCGGTCTCCCTTTAGCCACAGTAGTTGCACAGTAGTTGTCGTTGTAGTGCAAGTCCTCCTGCCCCGGCCAGCCCGGCATTTCCACCACCGTCTCTCGAGAGATGATCACGTCGGTCCGTTTGGGGTGGTATGCCCTCTGAGACTCTCTCAGGCACAGCCTCGCCCTGGGAGAGGGCATGAGGTACGTACTACTTTGGGTGCTATGTATACATCTACATGCATGCGTGGTGCGTAGTCCAATTTACTTGAAGCATGTACGCCTTTTGAGCTGCCACGGTGAAGTATCCTCCTCGCCGCAAGAAAAATCAAGTTCATACACAATATACCACCGTCATGTCGCCCAGCAAGAATACCAAGAAGAAGCGACTACTGAGAAGTGCCATGCCATGCCACCCTGTCATGTCCCACCACGTCAGATCTGGAACGTGCAGCATCAGCCAAAACAGCCAACGGGAGAAGTTTGTTTGGCTCGGGACTTGCCCATCCGTCTCTTCCATGCTTTTTTGCCTGTCACCACCGTTTGTGGGTCCTCCATGTCTCCTCTTCACACCCGCCGCCGCCGCCGTTCATCGCGCACCGCCTTTTGGCTTTGACAAGCGAGTCGTGCCTCGGGGCGATGATCAATCGACCTTGGTCATACTTTCTGTGAATTCGACTTCATATCATTGTTGTCTTGAATGCCTCCACTTTGCTGTCTCCTGAGATGCTACAAAAATGTGCTGTCTCTGACTCTGATCAGACCAACTGTCGTGATAAATGGGCTTGGATGGTATCTCCAATAAGTCGTTTCGGTGTTCTATGACTTCGCTGTCGTGTGGCCATCTGGCGATACAAAATTCATTTCTAAGCCATACATCCAGCGGAACGACTTCACAACAACAGCTCCCGCTGTTTCGAGCGAAATCCGTGAAGAAATACTCCATCGAGTGCTTCACCAGGTGGCTCCGTCGACCTTTGCAAGTTGTATCTCATAGACTATCGTGCCGCAATTACGTATTCACACCTCATACCGCTTGTTGACCAAAAAATCACAGGCTTCACTATCAATTTGACCCCAATATGCGGCGAAGTAGTCACGCCTCAACATTCACATGCTCGAAATGGACTCAATCGGCTCGTGACAAACAGGCAGCACGCCATGAATACACACTTGAATTCCTGCAAACTTCCTCCCTGTCTCCTATTACCACAAACACTGTTGCCGCCGCCGTGAGATCGATCGTATCATACCAAATCGATCCAGAAAGGACTACCTAATCTCACGTACACAGCAAGCAAGTCTAACCAACAATACCTCACAGATCGCTCTCCAGCCATCGACATCCCAGGGACAACACACCTCGCCCGCACCAGTACCTCAAAACCACCGCGCCACAATGTCCAGGTCAACCGCCCACGCCTGCAACAAACCAGACTGCAAGGCCTTCACCGCTCCCCGTTTCAAGGTCTTGAATAAAGACACCTGCCTGACCGTCGTCCGCGGCAACCAAAGCGAGCATTTCGCCTACTACTCGCAAAAGAAGAACATCCTGGCCCCCTACCGAGCGCCCAAACCCCTGCTGTTCGTCCCGGAGAGCGCCATCGCCGCAGGCCTCGAGCCCGGCGACGATCAGATTAGATTCAACAAGGTGACGAGGCAGGGTAGCGTTGCTGTGAAAAAACGCAATCGCTCGGGAGAGAAGGCACCACCGAGCAAGTTGCGCTTCGAGCTTCAGGCCGACGAGGTGGAGGAGGTGGTGCCTTCGTCTCCCGCCACAGAAGAGACTGCGCCGCAGCTGAGAGACCTGAACTTCAAATCGCCCCCGTCCTCCTCCTCAGATGCCGTCGCCACCGCCGACGAGAATGCGCGGCCATCCACCTCTTCCTCCACCAGCACCACCACCAACGACCCCTGAGCGATCAGCCTAGCTCACAAAAGTTCGAAACCAGCATCAATGCCTCCTCCGTCTCCTCCTCCTGCCCGAACCACCGCCCTCGCCCGCCCTCTTCGTGCGGAACTTAACTCTGGGAAAGCGACCTGGCTCGAAGTGAATGGAAATCTTGATGACGCTGGAAGGATTCTCCCTCGGGCCCAGTTTGATGCGCATGGAGAACGAGGAGGGCGTGAACGTGTCTGGGAAGTGGACGTGGCGGTCTCTGTCGGCTCCGCTGCTGCCGCCGGGACCTCCTGTGAAAGGGGGTGGGGAGTTGGAGTGCGGGTAGGGCGGGTAGGTTGAGGATGGCATGTTTGACTTGTTTGATGTGAGGGAGTAAGTTGGATTTAGGATGGTTTCTTTGTTGTTCTGTTGGATGGCCAACTTTCTGCTCTGTTTGGGGCACAAAACCAAGAGACGATTTCGAAGGGAACAAAAAAGGAAATCAAGACTTTGGTTGGGGTCCGAAGGTTATAGCTCGCTCTCCCTCCCTCTTCTACTTGTCTCTCTCCCCGTCTGCAGACCAAGTCCATTTTCCACCACTTGCCAGGCAGGAATGGACGATGACTTGATCGGCTGCGAGACTGTTCCTGCGCAAGGGTGCCACGTGATCACGGGCTTGCTTGAACTCTTCTTGAGGGATGGGTGGTCAGGTTTGAAACATCTGTTTCAGCGATGGCACGTGATGATTTTGTGTGGTACGCATGGGAGTTTTAATACATATAAGCATCCGCCTCTGTCATCTACTGAGAATTTTGATCGTTTGAACTGGGGTGGGGTGCTTATGTGGTTGGTTGGTTGCACGAGGTGCGGCGTGTTCATGGAGTTGGGAAAGATGGGCTTCGTGTGCGGCACTGCTCTCGTTCAAATCTTCCGTTCGTTTGCCACTTGTGACCTCGTCAGAAATTGTGAACCGAGGACATGCTTATTCTCTGGTCTACTCGTCCATTTCATGATTTAATTTATCTTTCTGAGGCTCGCTTCTGGATTAACAATAACGGCGCAGTGCAAAAGCTCACACGTTGCGCTGGAAAATCACGTGCGGTCAACAGTCACATGCCTTGAATACCGAGTGATCTTGTGATCTTCCGAATTGTGGTATCATATGAAGGAATAAAAAAAAGCTACACAGAATGCATACGCCAAATGCCTAGACCAAAATTTTCAAGAGGACCCAACACAAGCAAACACCTTCCTCAACTCAAGAACCTCACATCCACATCCACTACAAAATCATCAACCCTACCTATCATCCTCTCTCGGCCAACAATCCCACCACCAAGGCACCGACGTCCCCGGCCCGACGGTGACGTACCTCTTCTTACCGAACAGGAATTCGAAGGGGTCTTCACGCGTTTCGTAGCCGTCTGCATCCGTTCCGTCCACTGTGGAAGGCTTTTGTGAGGCAAACTCGATCTCAAAGCGTGGCTTTGGCTTGGGGATGTCAGATTCGCGGTCGTTACGGTCGTGGTCGTCAGTCCTTCGGAATCGGTGTGGGATGCCTGGAAGAGAGGGAGATGGCGGAGCCGAGGCTGACTTCTTCTTTCGCTCCCGTGGCTCTTCGTCACGACGCTCTCGGAGCCTAAGCGTCGACGACGGATTGTAGTACTTGTGGTCCGGCGGATTACCGTATATGTCTGTTTCGGGGGAAGGAGGGCGCCTGGGTTTTGCTTGTCTCGGTGCCTTGGTGCTGGTATCATTGTGTCGATTTGAAGAAAGACCGAGATAATCTTGTATGTTTGTGATGGTACGCGGAGAGAGAGGTCGCTCTTGATGATGTCGACGGAAGTCTCCCGATCTTATGAGTCGATCTACGTCGATGGGGCTTCGGTCACGAGGAAGCATGCGAGGTCTCGGTGATGGACTCCTGGAAATATATCTCGATCTCTCGAGTCCTCTGCGGTCGAGGGACTTCTTTCGGTTTGGGTTGGTGCGTTGTGCGGGAGGTTCTGGTTCGGCGCGACGATGATACCTTCGATCGTCGTGGAAGTCCTTCGGTGGACGCGAAGGATCGAAGTACATTCCTAGTTCGTTGTCTGGTCCGGGTTCGACGCGATGCCAGCCTCGTGGTGGACGAGGGATGGGTGGTGGCGAGGGTGGGGACGAGGAGGTTGATGACATGGCCAGATGGTGATGGTTAGAGTTAAAGAAGAGTAGATCTAGTAAAGGTGAAGAAAGAAGGTGGGTGAGCTTGGGAGTTTTATGTTAGTACTCTTATAGGCTATAGTATTGACTAGCAGGTGTTTGTAGTTCGCCATCGGCACTGAGATTACGATGTTGATGCCAGAGTATACTGGAAAAGACGTCAATTGTCCATCGACGGGTTGATGAGCTTGATAGACTTATCATCCTTTGTCAATGCTAGACAAGCCAGGTACCGTCGCATCGATCTATTGCATCAGTCAAACCATCGGCTTTGAGTCTGGTGACGATATTGTGTGATGTGACTAGGGTCAAGGGTCGTCATACACTTTGGTAAATCCAATATGGTTGTCTGAATATAAGGAATTCGGTTGCAAGCTCTGATAGCACAAGCGTTACTGTGCCCATGCATGTTACTTAGAAATGAACGCCATACTTGGACAATACTAAAACAAAATCTTGATCGACTCATTTCCAATCTGACTCCCTCCATTGAAGAACGCTGAATTAGGCCTGCCTGTTGAAAAGCCACTAGGACAAATGACTCCAACAAAATGATGCGGAACCTCACCGACAGTGCATATCGAAGCATCGACCCGAAGAATGCTGCTCGTAATCGGTAGAGTGCCGACTTCCCCTCTCCGACCTAGGCTCGCGATCGTTGACAACACGCTCACCATAGCTGAAGCGTCCAGTTGCATTGTCTCTCCGACGAAGGATATGTCTCCTGTCCACAGGATCTTCAAACCTGTCTTCCACCCAATCCTGGTCCCTACGACCTCGACCCAAGGGCCTCCTCCCAGCTTCTTCACTTCGGGGAATTCTTTCCAATTTTGACCTCAAGGTCTCACAATGTTGACATTCACACGCAGACTGATGTCCCTCGTTGCGCCAATAAACGTCCCCTCCTTCAACGAAATCCACATGAATCGTCAAAGTGTCGACTACTCTGCCATCATATCTGGTGGTCGAAATATTCGGTCCAGCGTCATCGAATGCGCGCACTGGAAAGTAAGAAGCTTCAGAGGGCATTCTGAGCCGCTGTTCTTGCCTTTCCGGCAGTTCTTCGAAGCGAACAGTCGGAGCAAGGGAGCGGGTCGGTTCGAAAGCCGAGGTTCTGTGAGAGTTGGAGCTATGAATCACATCGGCTTCAATGGGTGCAGTCATGCGTAAAGTCCATTCATGGAGTCGAGAGTCTGGTGGTTCTTCTTCGGAAAATTGGCCTTCTGTTGAACGATATGGTGGCGGTGGAGATGGCGAGCGCGGAGGTGGGGATCGCGCTGAGAAAGGCCAGAACATGTTTCTGATCTTATTCGATGATGTTCACTGACTTGATCAGTCAATTTGATGTTAGCTTAGAGGATGTCGTTTGTTGATCAACAGTAAGAGTCCAAAGAGGCTTCAAGGCTATATAATCAGTCAAGTTAGTTAGACAAAGAAATAGCGCTCTTTATAATTACTCTGGAACAATTGTTCAAGCATTCACTGCTTGACTTCAGCGCACTGTCACCCTAAGTCACAATGGGGACATGCTAAATCTTGACTGGAAGTAGCGACATCAATGATCAGAACAGAAACAACGTGATATTGACTATCAATTGCCACTGACAACATGCAATGGACTGTCTATTGCACAATTCTACACTGCATCTATGCACATGGCACTTCTGGGGGAGTGAACGACAGCAAGACAGAGAAACAGAAGCTGCCAGTCTGTTCCGTTCTGCCGAAGGTTCATCAATTTGATGATAAGCCTAGTGATTGTCTCAAAACATTCTGTCAAATAATTGGAATTCGATAATGTTGAGTCACTGATTAGCATCCAGGATCATTGTGTTTTCAAGAAGCAGATTGATTTTAAATAACTTATGCAATGTCAATCAAGATGTAACTTAAGCTACCAAGATATTGGTTTATCTTGTTTTTGCATGGCAAGTGGAATACGGCGCATCTTGATTCTTTGTATGTCTGCATAATTTTATATTGATATCAATATTTCTCTAGTTAATTAGAGCTCTAAATCAACTTTAGTGAGTAGTTACATAAGAAGATGTATCAATACATTGCATGACATCATCCCCAGTCGTTAATTAAGTATCTGAATTAGTCAATGAAACGAAGTATTCAGGACTAATGATTCACAATCTGTTGACTAGCTTGAAGTTGGCTGATGACTAGGTTGAATGAAGCCAAACTTATCAATGAAGCAAAATTCGGAGGCACTATGGTTCTGATCTCAATCACCAGCTTCTTTATTCAGAAGTTTTACTAGATAGTTTATCCAATCTTATTAAGCACTGCATTGATAGGTAAATTATACTGTGAAGTTGATCTCTAGCTCTTGCTTAATACTAAAATCTGTTGATAATTAGGGAGCAAGTCTATTAAGTTAAGTAATAACTAGTTAATACAAGTATTGATCACTTCTAGTAAGTTAACTTAGCTTAGAAGCTAGTTCTGTGATGATAAGATGTCTTATTGTAATAGTTTAGTCTAGCTTAGTCTGCAAAGTCTAAAGCATTACTTAGTAACGTCATTAACTAGGAAGTCGGCCAGACGGTGAAGTCGGCCACGAATCTAACCATCTCAACTTCAAAAAGTTATATCTTAATAAATAATAGTCCGAATTAGATGAAATTAAGCAAGCTCGTCCTTACTATCTAGTTCTATTTCGTCTTCGAGTTCGGGGCTCGGCGTAGGCGATTTGCGTCTTTTAGCTTTCTTTTTCCGTAGCGTCTCTTTTTCGGCTTTTTCGACTTCCTCGAGGATTTCTTACGTATTAAGGACGTATTTCCCTTTTAGGGTAACGCGTTTACCTATCTTACGTTCTCGACGTATCGATAATCGACTCCGGGTCTCGTTAAGCTCGTATTCTAAAAGGGTATTCTGTGATCTTAACTTTTCAAGCTTAGTTTGTGATCGCTTTATAAATCGCTTCGAAGGAGTCGAAAGTAAAGAGTGATCGATTACTCGAGTAATCGCATCTCGAACGTGACGAGGCTCTATACCCCGGGGAGGCCGGGAGTCGAAAACACGAAGGTTAGGAGACCCCCTATCGTCGAGAATAGGAGGCGGAGTCCGGGG
>MSJI02000804.1:124900-140449 GCA_001931905.2 Cladosporium sp. IMV 00045 | reverse complement strand
GTCGGCCGTGACCACGCCGGTCCCGGCAGCAACAGCAAGGGCCAGGACTTCTACGGCCCGTACGATGCCCAGGAGGCCGTCGAGAAGTACCGCGACGAGCTCGGCATCGAGGTCGTCCCCTTCCAGATGATGACCTACCTGCCCGACTCGGACGAGTACAAGCCCGTCGACGAGGTGCCCAAGGACGTCCGCACGCTCAACATTTCCGGCACCGAGCTTCGCAAGCGCCTGCGCACCGGCGCCGACATTCCCGAATGGTTCTCCTACCCCGAGGTCGTCAAGGTCCTGCGCGAGTCCCACCCTCCCCGCAACAAGCAGGGTTTCACCATCTTCCTGACCGGCTACACCAACTCCGGCAAGGACGCCATCGCGCGCGCCCTCAACGTCACCCTCAACCAGCAGGGCGGCCGCAGCGTCTCCCTCCTCCTCGGCGAGACCGTGCGCTCCGAGCTCTCCTCCGAACTCGGCTTCTCCCGCGAAGACCGCGAGAAGAACATCCACCGCATCGGCTTCGTGGCCTCTGAGCTGACCAAGTCCGGCGCCGCCGTCATCGCCGCGCCCATCGCGCCCTTCAAGTCCGGCCGCGACAGCGCGCGCGAGGTCGTCGAGAAGTTCGGCGCCTTCTTCCTCGTCCACGTCGCCACCCCGCTCGAGGTCTGCGAGTCCACCGACAAGCGCGGCATCTACGCCGCCGCCCGCCGCGGCGACGTCAAGGGCTTCACAGGCGTCGATGACCCTTACGAGACTCCTGCCGGCAAGGAGGCCGATCTCACTGTTGACCTTAGCAAGGAGACGGTCAGGACTGCTGTGCACCAGATTGTTCTCCTGCTTGAGTCTTCTGGTCTGCTTGATCAGCTTTAGATGATTACACATCATCATAAAAGCGGCTGTTTGATTTGACGTAAAAAGAAATGCATTTGCAACGGATTTTTTTTTTTTTTTGGAGAAAGAACCTCCTTTTTGGCATGACTCTGATGGGATTTTAGAGAAATTACACCTGCAATTGAGTTGTGGGAAGATTAGAAGAGATGGAAAGAAGATAGAGCAGGACGCGGTTCCTGACTGAAAGGAAAGAACGGTATATGAAATGAAATATGATAGATCCTCTTACCCTTTGCGTTTTACCGAGATTCCTAATGTTCGGTTTTTTCTCTTTTGACACATGCGACAGAGAGTGTGAGTGTTTGCAGCTGGGCATCGAGCTTGTGAGGTATCGGGATCTGTCGTTCGGACAGGGACAGTGTACATCCCTACTCTGATGGACTTCTCAACAGTGAGGGGGATTGTTTCTTTCCGCATGATCTCGTATATGTGTAAGTTGTAATCGATTCTGTTTTTCTTTGCCTGGTATAGGCCACCTTTTTTTCGATTGTGTCCCAAAGGGGTTTAGCTTGGATTGAGCTTCTCACATATATCGAGCTTCAACTGCATAGCAACTCCCACTTGCAAGTGAATTGCCACCGGAGCACAATCGACCAGAACCAAAATAAAGAGGAACAATCAAGACGCATTCAAAGACAGGGGAAATCAAGAAAAATGCCCCCACGACCAAACAAACGCGCGCGCCTCTCAGAAACCTCGACAACCAAACCCTCACACTCACCCCCACCCTCACCCAAACCCAGCTCGAAAGGAGATGAAAAACACACCCTCTTCACCACCTGGGCCGAAACCCGAGGCGTGGTCATCAACTCCATCGCCCCCCAACATCTCCCCAACCGCGGTCTGGGCCTCCTGACCACCGCGCCCATCAAAGCCGGCACGCGCCTGCTCTTCGTGCCCGAGAAAGCCATGTTCAAACCCGTCCCTTCGACGCTTCAGAGCGCCACTCGCGCACGGGAAAGTTCCACGCCGGCCTCACCGCAGGCGCAGCTTTCCATCAGCGCTTTGGAGAAATTCACCGCCAGCAGCAGCACCGACGCGAATGATTCTTCAAATCTGCAAACCTGGCAAGCAACCTGGCCAACCATGCAAGATTTTACCTCCAGCATGCCCCTCTGCTGGCCCGAGAAACTCACCGCCCACCTTCCACCTGCAGTCCAAGCGCCCTTGGAGCGTCAACGAGCCGACTACGCGCGCGACTGGGACGCCATGAGCGCGTACTGCGCGGAGCGAGGGTGGGGGGAGGGGGAGTTCAGGTATTTCTGGTGTATTGTCAACAGTCGCAGTTTTCACTGGAAGCCCTTCTCTGGCTCTGGTGCTGGTGGGAGGGCGGGCAGTATGGTGCTTTGTCCGTTTGTTGATTATATGAATCATGGACCGAGCGGGAGTGGGTGTAGGGTTGAGCAGGGGCCGAGGGGGTATGAGGTTTGGGCGGAGAGGGATTATGGTGAGTTCTTTTCTTGTTTTATTGTGTGAGTGCTGGTGTTATGTGCTTTGTGTTGTGGTTTTCATCGTTACCACCCTTGAACAAACGATCAAGCATCGATTTTGCAAGGTCACGAGTAAGAAAGACCTTGCTGCTGTTCGGTGAGTTGGGAATACGGTAGGTCTGTCAGGATTCTGGTTTCATTGCAGAATCCCCAATACGACAAATAACCGAACAGCTCAACGTGTAAAGGTGAGAGACCACCATTCCCAGACCTCAAAAACTAACACTGACACCTAACAGAACCCGGCGAAGAAGTCCTCGCCACCTATGGCGCACACTCCAACGACAAACTCCTCGTACACTACGGCTTCACCTGCGCCTCTCCCATGCAGCACGCCAGCGCCGACGACGAAATCCGCCTCGACCACGCCATCCTGCCCCACCTCCCCTCAGAGACCAAATCGCAATTGCAGGACGTCGGCTTCCTTGGCGCGTACGCGCTGCTCCCCTCAGAATACCCCTGCGAGCGCAAGACTGCCAAGGCGTGCGAGATGAAATGCAGGCAGCCCTGGGAGATCTGCTTCAAGACGCAGGTCGCCGTGCGCGCTGTCTTGCTCACGGCTAATGAGTGGGAGTATTTCGTCACTAACGGGGAGGATTTGAGCGGTGATAAATCTGGGGTTGTGTTTGAGTGGTTGAAGCCGTTTTTGGAGGAGCTGAAGAGGGAGGCGGAGGAGAAGGTGAGGGTGCTGGGAGAGATGGAGGGGGGTGTTGAGAGGGAGTTTGCGGGTGCTGTTGGGTTGTTGAAGGGCAGGTGGGAGCAGGTTGCGGTTCATCTTGGGTTGTTCATTGGTCAGAATGGTAAGTAGATGGAGTGACCATTCATTCTGCAGTGAAACGATGTATATGCAACGAAAATGGAAGAATTGCATCGACGATCTTTTATCCGGTGAATAGCTCGATATAGGACGTAGCAATCAAAACCGCTCACGACTGAAGTCTATAGTGCCCTTGATGACGAATGCTCAGCGCCTTACCCGGATGTTATGTAATTGTGCTCAGGACCGAAGGACTTTAGCCAAAAAGCAAGCGTCTGTGCTACAGCCTTGCGATGCTTCCGATCCATGCTGCGACAAGGCGTACCAGGGGGAAGCATTGTCGTGCCTGATCGTAAGACCATCAACCTGAGATCGACAGTAATCACAGTCTAGATTGATGCTTGGCTGCCAATAATTCACAGTCTCGAAGATTCATTCTGCCATCATACGACATTGCCTCTCATCAAGAGCTGTCAACCTCAAAATCATCTCTCATTGAAATGAACCACGACAAATGTTAACGCTCACCAAGCATCTTCGCCCAGTGACACCAAGGTAGGGCATTGCTCCATTCGGGCAGGGCCGACATCCTACGCCGTCGTTCTGTGGTGGAGCTGCAGAAACTCTATCTCAAACTTCAGCCTTGAAGCGTGGGACGATAGAACGTGTTCGGTAGATGGCTTCCAGCACTCAGACCACGATGTTACTAGAAGCAGTTCTTGGCTGCCATCCGAGCGCCTTGTCATGTTCGATCAATTGACTGGCATCATCTTCGGGCCGGGTGCAGCGCGTTTCAACACGTCGCAGATCTCTTCTTGGCATTGCTCTATGTGGAGAGTGCGGTTCTTCAACTCGATACACTGGTTGTCGCAAGCCTTACAGCGTCCCTGCTGCCAATCCACTCAATCTGACCACTTCTCGAGTTCTGGATTTCCTTTGCCTCGCTTTCACACTGCGAACTGGCCGCCTTGTCGGGCTCTTCGCCGTATTCGACATGGGCATGTTCGATGCAGACATGGGTCTGCCTCCGACTCGTCGTCCAGGTATAAGTATTCCATGCCGGAGCCCTACTTCAGGGCTTTGTTCTCTTCAGATCCATCTATCTCGTTGTCCACACTACTCTCTTCTTTCAGCACACCCTCTCTCACACCAAGCTGGTTCTTGAAACTCCCGCTCATTCTTCGGTCTTTACCAATCAACATTCCTTTCCCCATCTCCACCAATCGAACAATCCTTCCTTCTTCAAAATGGTCACTGTGAAGAACGTTCTTCTCGCCGCCACTTGCGCGGCCTCCGCGCTGGCCGCTCCCATGGAGGCTACCAAGCGTCAGTGGGGCGGCGACCAAGGCATGGGCAACTGGGGTGGCCAGCAAGGCGGCCAAGACCAGGGTCAAGGCGGCTGGAACCAGGCCGACACCAACCAGGGCCAGAGCTCAGGCCAGGAGGGTGGTGACAGCTCCGCCTCCAACGGCACCGACTCCGGCTCCGGCTCTGAGGGCGTTCCCATCGCCGGCGATGGAAATGGTGGTGGAGAGGGTTCCGGCAACGGTGGCTCGCAGGGTAACGGCAACCCGAGCGCGGTTGATGGCGAGACCATCACCACCTCTGGCACGGGCAACTCCGGCGACTACTACTACTCCCACTGGGTCGAGAATGACTCCGGGGCCTCCATGACCCTCGGTGACGGCCAGTACAGCCTCGAGTGGACCGAGGCCAGCGGCAACATCGTCTCTGGTATTGGCTGGAACCCTGCTTCCGCTCGGTAAGTGAAGACAATCCAGACCACCATCTCATCATTCCATCAACCAACTAACACACCCTCCCTCCCACAGCACCGTCACCTACGACGCCGAAGTCAGCGCCAGCGGCAACTGGTACCTCGCGCTCTACGGCTGGACCAAGAGCCCACTGGTAGAATTCTACGTCGTCGAAGCCTTCGGCAGCTACGACCCTAGCTCAGGCGCCTCGTCCCTCGGCACCGCCGAAATCGACGGCGGCACCTACACGCTCCTCGAGACGACTCGCGAGAACCAGCCTTCCATCGAGGGAACCAGCACCTTCCAGCAGTACTGGGCCGTGCGCAGCGAGCACCGCACTTCCGGCAGCATCGACTTTGGCGCGCACATTGATGCTTGGTCTGGTGTGGGCTTGGATCTTGGTAGCTTTGATTACATGATTATGGCAACTGAGGGGTACCAGAGCAGTGGTTCTTCGACTGTTTCGCTCTCTTAGATTGGTGAGAGGGATGGGATGGGTTGGTTTGATTTGAGGTGGTGAGTGAGAGGGGAAAATGAGGTGAGATGACGATGTGGTGTGGTGTGGAGAGGTGGTGTTTTGGTGTGATCGACGCTGTTGGAAGGTAAATCGAGCTTTTTCGTCTTACGTCGATGATTGGAGATCTTACCTTCGTCCACTCCTTTGCTTAGCTAGTATTTCGATGTGATAGATGATATCGTATTGGGGTCTGGCGAGGAATCTTTCCAGGAAATGGGCAGTGTCGTTCATGAACTTGATTGTGTCTTTTTTATCTTGTTGACGCTCCTTGACTGATCATTGTGCATAGTTTTCGTTAAGCCTACAAAACACTTGAACAGGTGAGAGGATCGATCGGTCCTGTCAATGTTCCATGACAGAGTGCAAGAATATCATAGTCTTGATTCCAGAATTCATACATTACCTGGAAAAGTGATCTATCAAGGGTGTCCCAATGCGCCACAACGCCATACCAAAAACACCGCAGAACCCACCAAACACCACCCCCAACTCAACCGAGAAACTTCTCCACCACATCCCTAACCCCCATCCAAACCCCGCCCTCCTTCGCCCTCAACGCCTCCCCCGTCGACCTCACCCTCTCCACCGGCCTCTGGCTCCTAACCTGCTCAGCATCAAACCAAGCCCCATGCAACCCATACGGCACCCGCTGCGGCAAATGCACCCTTGCCACCACATCTCGCATCTCCCTCGCGTCGACAATCCAAAGCTCGCTCTTCGCCCTTTTATCCCCGTCCACATCGTCCGGCACCTCCCCATCATCCGTCAACTGCGCCTCGTCGAAAGCGTAGAAAACCAAAAACCCGTCGTCCTCGCTCCGCGCTGAGGTAGCGGGCACGAACCGCGGTTCCTGCGCGAACCAGCCTTCGGGCATTTGGAAAGCGCGGATGGGATCTGACGGATCCTCGGACGCGAGGACGTCGATCATGCAGCGCGAGTCGACGATGCCGGCGACGCTTCTTGGCGGGCGGGCGCGGCCTCGCGCAATCAGAGTCGCGGCGTCAATTTTGACGAGGGCGTCGATTTTGGTCGCTTTGCCGAGCGCGGAGCCGAAATTCGTCGCGGTCGTGGAGCACCCGTAGATGAAGCGGGCGGAGTGCATTTCGAGGGCTGGGTGCACGGAGGGGAATTCGAAGGGGATGGCGCTCAGGGCCCATTGCTGCGCTATCTTGCCGGTGGGGAGCGAGAAGTTGTAGTAGTACAGGCGGCATTGGTCTTCGTCGTAGTCGGTTTCGGGATCTGGGTCGGAGGAGGGGTTGGAGGGGATGATGCGGAGTAAGGGTTCTTTTTCGTCGGAGAGGGATTCGATGGAGTTTGAGCGGTCCCAGATGGAAGTGTCCAACTCGTCGTCGTATTTGGAGTAGAAAGGCATGCGCTTTTTGTTGCGAGCGAAACTTGGGATGGGGTCTTTCTCTTTGGGTGGAGCGATGTTGCCGGAGGCAAAGACAAGAGTTGCCGACGTGAGACGGCAGGCGAGCATATTCACCGCGATGGGTTTGCCGCTCTCGTCGTGATCGTCCCATGAGTTTGCGGTGTGGAATATGCAGCATGCGTCTGTCTCGAACCATTGTACATTCTCGGGATGTCTTCGAGGAAAGACGCCGAAGCGGGAGGGCTTGCTTGCGTCGTATGTGACTGGAGGTCTTCCTTTGAGTTGGTTCATCGGATCCAGGGATAGTGGTAAGTCCATGATGACGGTGTGGGACGAGGATACGCCAAAGTCGTGCATCATGCGTCCTCCATTGATGCCGGGTACGGCGGCGTTGAGTAGCTTTTCGCGTGTTTGTTCGATTCCCGACCGGGCAGTTGTGGTGTCTTGCTGCTTCGGTAAGATAGAGTACTGCACGTAGGGAGGTGCAAAGCTGGCGTGAAACATGAACATTTCTTTCGTAGTTGGATCGATCTTCGGGTGTGCTGTGGTCCATTCCCGCATAAACTGGATCAATCCGCCGTTCTCACCCAAGACACGCTCTTTTTCTGTGTGAGTGGCGTCTTTGGGCTCGCCTTCTGCTGATGATCCATTGTACCATCCTACGGTCTCCAATCCAGGCAATTGGACTCGCATGGGTGGTCCGCTTTCGCATAAAGCTAGCGCTCTGCCGTCGTGGTAGATGACACTCGTATTTGCCACACTGATCTTTTTGATCTTCTGTCTCGATCCAGGAAGATGAGATAGAATGACCAGCAAGACTGTTCGTAGGATCCTGATAGTCACGTAGATCACGCGCGCCAAAGGGTTGACCAGGGTGGCAATACTAGGCAGAATGGGTACTCTCAACCTATCCGAACTGATCGCACTGAGGTAGAGGTCTGTCAGGATAAATTGGTTGACGAACTCAGGCGATATAGTGCCGGTCTGCTCATCTTTGTTGAAGGACACGCCCGAGAGCATGCCATCTCCGTCAAACCAGTGAGCATCTCGTCCGAGGTCACTATTGGAGACCGGATTGCTGCCGTTGCGGACGTATTGACCGCCTGCTAGTTCCTCAGGTATCGAGCCGGTATATGTGCACGGGGTCAGAGGAATGGTCTGCTGAATGGGAGCAAAGTTGCCGGAGAGGTATGGATGTTTATCCTGCGGAGTTGGCAAGATGTTGTCGCTGGACGATCGCTTTCTCTTCTGGCCAGTCGTAGCGGCCATGACGAGAGATTGGCAACTCAACCACCAGAACGAACAACCACCAGAAGATCAAAGGAATGTAATGGGTAAAGGGAGAGCTCGACGACAAGAGCAGCAACTGCCAACATAGCGGGAGATGTAATGATGCAGCGGGTTTGACGGGAAAGAGGAGAGGAGTCGTCGGGATAGCATCACCAGCACCTTCACATGTCTGTGAAGCAGCACTGCTATTCACCAATACAGACTGCACATCCGTACCACTTCCGAGCTCCTCACTCCCCTACCTACCTACGTAACACGGTGCCTTGATCTCGCCTGCAGTGCTTGCTAGGGGGAGCTCGCCGCCACGCCGCCACCAACAATCATCGAGATGCTCTTGATGCCAGTCGTGCCTGTGTCTTGACGTCATTCTGATATGCGGAGTCTTCGTCTCGTCTCGCTCGATGCCGTCGCACGTGCCGATACCCGAACAAAGTCTATATGCGACGGATCAAGGATGGTCTTTCGCTAGATTTGCCAAGGGCGTTAAAAAATCGATGAGCATGGCCGGCCGAGGCGGCGCAAACGGCATGGCCAAATGATCCTCGACGGCTGAACGCCGCCCCCAGTCAGTACTGTACAGTAATCTGTAGCGGTTCCATCTCTCTTTCCTCTGCGTCTGCTCCCATTGTCAGCTTGATTAATGTGTAATTACTAGCTGTTGCGACAGCACCGACGAGAAAGAGCAATGATATATTAGACGGCCCGGACGATACAACCCCCCTCGAGATCCCCGTATACGAAAATGGGCTACGACTACGCGCTGGTGTAAGGCTGGCCGATCCAACCTCCTTCGATGCGATGCTGACGCGACCAATTGCACAACAGACACCTTACCTACACTGTCCCTCCTGCGATCTTGCTGTCAGTGCTGTATGCGCCGCTATGCACGCGCCTTGACCTCTATAAGATCGCCTTCCTGGTCACAATCGCCGTCGTGTCAACGATCCCATGGGACAGCTACCTCATCCGCAATGGCATTTGGAGCTACCCTGAGAATGTGGTTTTAGGTCCGAAACTCTTCGACATTCCAGCTGAAGAGGTCTTCTTCTTCGTCATCCAGACTTTCAACACCACGCTGCTGTACCTCTTCCTGTCAAAGCCGACTCTGCACCCGGTCTACCTGGTCAAAGAAAAGAAGGGCGATGCGTGGAAGATTCTCAAGTTGGGTGGCCAGTTGGTGCTGGCCATGGTGATCAAGAAGAGCATTGATTGGGTCAGGACTCCGGGAGAATACACGTACATGGGCTTGATTCTCGTGTGGGCGTGTCCTTTCTTGCTTCTCCTGTGGTCTTTGGCATACCAATTGCTGGTTAGGCTGCCTTTCACCAACACTGCGCTTCCGATTCTGCTCCCAACGCTGTATCTGTGGGTGGTGGATGCTCTGGCCTTGCAGCGCGGAACCTGGGTGATTTCTTCTGCGACCAAGACTGGATTGTACCTCCCAGCTGTTGGTCTCGAAGCTGAGGAAGCGGTCTTTTTCTTCCTGACCAACTGCTTGATTGTCTTTGGTCTTGTCGCATTCGACAATGCCGTTGCCGTGTTGAACACATTCCCGGCGCATTTCCCTCGCGTACCTTCGCTGCCGAGCCCCGCATTGTTGGTTCGCGCTCTGCTGTTGCCGGCCGCCGCGTACGACGATGACCGCATTCTTGGCTTGCGACAATCGGTGAAGAGGCTGCAGGATAAGAGCCGCAGCTTCTACCTCGCCAGCGGAACATTCTCCGGTCGCCTGAGGATTGATCTGATCCACCTGTACTCTTTCTGTCGCATCGCGGACGACCTCATCGACAATGCCAAATCACCTTCAGAAGCGAAGCTCTGGGTACTCAAACTGCGGAAGTTCCTGGAATTGTCTTACGGTGAGGCAAAGAAAGGTCCGGACGGCAATGTCACTGCAGCGAACGACATCAATCAGGGCACTGCCACCCTCTTCGCAATGAACAACTTCCCCGCAGACATGCAACTGTCACTGTTCTACCTGCCAACCCCACGTCTGGACAAGGAGCCTCTATTCGAGCTCATCAAGGGCTTCGAGACGGATCTGAACTTCACCAAGAGCGCCGATTCAACACCCATCAAAACCGAGCCAGACCTCGACCAGTACGGCGCTCGCGTTGCCGGCACGGTTGCCCACCTCTGCATTCAGCTCGTCCTCCACCACCACCCCGGCCTCTCGGAGATCGCTTCCAAGCGCGTCATGGCCGCCGGTCACGACATGGGCATCGCCCTGCAATACACCAACATCGCACGCGACCTGAAAGTCGACGCCGAGAGCGGACGCTGCTACGTGCCCGTCTCGTGGCTGAAGAGGGAAAAGATGACCGCCGAATCCTTCCTCGCAGCCCTCCGCTCCGACAAGAACGAAGACTTCATCGAGAAGAGAATCGAGAAGCTGCGCTTGCACTTGCTCGACCGGGCTTTCGCCCTCTACGAGAAAAGCGTCGGCGCGATCGAGGAGCTGCCGCGTCCCGCCAGGGCGTCCATGCGCGTTGCTGTCGAGTCCTACATGCAAATTGGACGTGAGATGAGAACGCCTGGGTATCAGGTCAAGGCTGGCAGGGCGACCGTGCCGGGGTGGAAGCGGGTTGCTGTCGCATGGAGAGCTTTGTCCGGGCCCGTTCATAAGGGTCGTTAGCGTGCGTTGTTTCTCCGAGGGGGATTTGAGGCTGTATGTAATGTGTATATTGTGGAAAGAGTTTGGTTGTACAATGCAGTCTCTCGTCCCAACAGTAACGTTATCGCTCATTTGTGTGTCGCTGCGTGAAAGCCATTGGCCCTTTGCCGAGTTTCTAAATCAGTGCTATTTGAAGACTTCAGCCATAGATGGAACCAGCCATCCGTGCATGTTATCTGTAATTATTATTGAATTGGTTGATGCATACAACTCACCGTGTACCTCAACCATGGTAGATCGCCAGATACATGTATCCATCAAATCTGACTTTAATGCAGGGGCGTTGAGATTGGCTTTTCTTAGGGCGGCATGTCGGACGTCACCTAGCCCGCATTCATCCACTAGGCTTGCATGTGAAGTCAACCCACTTCCCACCATCCCACTGTCGTTCGCAAAGATGCCTTTCTTTGATATTAAAGATCAAATTCAATACCCCATCTCGCAATGTCCGAGAAGCCGCGGCAAAAGACTGCCGTCGTGATCGGTAAATGACCTTACCCTCCATCATTCAATCCACCACACCCCACGACTAACACTCCATTCAGGCGCCGGAGTAGGCGGAGTCTCGACCGCCGCACGCCTCGCCAAAGCCGGATTCCGCGTCACCGTCGTCGAGAAGAACGCCTTCACCGGCGGCCGCTGCAGTCTGATCCATCACGAAGGCTACCGATTCGACCAGGGACCCTCGCTCCTCCTGCTCCCTCGCCTCTTCCACCTGACCTTCCAAGAACTCGGCACGAGCCTGGAAGCCGAAGGCGTGCAATTGCTCAAGTGCGACCCCAACTACAACATCTGGTTCGGCGACGGCGAGCGCGTGCTTCTCAGCTCGGACCTGGCGACGATGAAAGAGCAGGTCGAGCGCTGGGAGGGCAAGGACGGGTATGAGCGGTACCTGGCTTTCTTGCAGGAGAGCCACAAGCACTACGAGCTGTCGGTGACGCATGTGCTGTTGCGGAATTTTGAGACCTTGGCGGCCATGCTGAGATGGTCCTTTCTGCAGCATTTGCTCGCTCTGCACCCTTTCGAGTCGATCTGGACGCGCGCGAGCAAGTATTTCTGGACAGAGCGCTTGAGGCGCGTCTTCACTTTTGGCAGCATGTATATGGGCATGAGTCCGTTCGATGCGCCGGGGACGTACTCGCTGCTACAGTATACGGAGTTGGCGGAGGGGATTTGGTATCCTGTTGGTGGATTTCATCGCGTTGTAGAGGCTTTGGTCGAGGTGGGCAAGAGGTTGGGTGTGGAGTATAGATTGGGGACTGGAGTCGAGGCTATTCTGCTTGAGAACGATGGCGCGAAGGCAAAGGGCGTACGGCTTGAAAGTGGCGAAGTGCTGGAAGCGGATATTGTGGTCAACAACTCCGATCTGGTATATGCGTACAACGAGCTTTTGCCCAAGACGTCCTACGCGGACTCGCTTTCCCAACGACCGGGCTCTTGCTCCAGCATAAGTTTCTACTGGGCACTGTCAGAGAAAGTCCCCAAACTCGAACCGCACAACATCTTCCTCGCAGACGAATACCGCGAGTCCTTCGACAGCATCTTCAAAAAACAACTCATCCCCGACGAGCCCAGCTTCTACGTCAACGTCCCTAGCAGGATAGATCCCACTGCCGCGCCACCCGATGGCGACAGCGTGGTCGTCCTAGTCCCAGTCGGCCACCTGGTCGAGCCCAACGAAACCGGCACGACCAAACTCCAAAACACCAACGGCCCTTCAACCACCTCCCCTACCCAACCAGGCATAACACCAACCCCGACGCAAGACTGGCCCGCGATGATCGCGCTCGCGCGCAAAACAATCCTCGCCACCATCAAAGCTCGCACAGGCGCAGACCTCGCACCCTTAATCCAACACGAGTTGACCAACGACCCCATGTCGTGGCGCGACCGCTTCAACCTGGACAAAGGCGCCATCCTCGGCCTATCGCACAGCTTCTTCAACGTGCTCTCCTTCCGCCCTTCAACGCGCGCCCGCAGACCGCACTGGATCGATGGGAAACTCGGCAGCGGCGTTGTGGAGCGCGTCGTTTCCGTCGTTCTCGACACTGCGAGAGGGAGGTGTAAGGACGTGCAAGGCTTGTACATGGTAGGCGCGAGCGCGCATCCGGGCACGGGCGTGCCGATCGTGTTGGCGGGTGGGAAGATGGTCGCGGAGCAGATTTTGGAGGATCTGGGGATGGTGGTTCCTTGGGGTGGACAGGAGGTTGGGAAGAAAGACGGCAGGTTGGATAGGGTCGATAGGCCTTTTTGGCTGGATGATTCGAGGAGTTGGTTGTTTGTTGTTGTTATGGCGATGGCGCTGCCGTGGGTTTTGGGGGTGGTGTTTTTGTTTAATTATTTGTAGATGTGAGGAAGAGGAGGACGTCGGGGATGAGGTTGATTTTGTGGATAGCTAATGTAATGTAGATTGATCGTAGATGCAAGGTTCGTTACACACTAAACAACGCTGCGGTACTCCCGCGAAAGAAGAGAATGGCAATGTAGGGTTCCACAAAACAGAAGCGAAAGTGCTATGGTTCCACATGCGCGGATATTCCCATCTCTCCCTCTTGTCTCCCCTACAACCAGACCTCAATCCTCACTTCGACACGACGCGATAAGGGAAAACAGCATCATGCTCGTCGCTAGCGACAATTTGATCCTCTTCCGGATTCCCGACACGCCGCAAAACAAACTCAATCGCCTTCCAAATCCGCTCTCGATTCTGCAGGCCCTTGATATTCTTCCGCTCCCTCTCAAGCTGGCAGTACAACCAGTGCCAATCCGTGTGCAGTCTTTCCAAACACTGCACTGTACGAGGCCGTTTGAACTCAGCGTCCTCGCGAGCGATGAGCTCTTCTTGCACTTCCCTCTCCTGGGCGGGAAGGCTCCTTGCATTTTGCATTCTGACTGCCACGGCCTTGTCGTGCGCTTCGAGTCCTAGCCTCGTGGTGCAGGCCATGAAAGCGTATGGACGATCGCTCCACGCTTCCCAAATCCAGGGCATTTCTCTCTGCATCAAGTCGCACCAGAGGGTGTTGGGAAGGTGGCGGAAACTGCGGCTTGCGAGTCTGAGATTTGCGATGTCTTTTGAACACAGCTGAGCGACTATCATGTGACGGAGTTCTGGCGGGAGCTTGCCGAAAGGTTCATGGTCACTCGCCTTGGTTGGTGAGTCCGTCGCCGCGAACGGGCTGTTCCTCGCATCAAAGTCTCCTTGCGGGCGTCTTGCAGCTGCAAGAATGGCTGATAGAGCTGGTATCTCGAGCGGGTAAGCCACAAGCAACTCAGCACCAGCGCCGTGCTCCCACCATTGCCCACCTTGAGGCACAGGGTAAATCGGAATGTCGTCGCTGCCGTGGTCCTTGGCCCACCAGTCGAACAGAGAGACAAAATCCACTTTACCAAGCCGCAGCTGCGACACGCGCTTGTACATCTCAAAGCAGTACGGGTGGAAGGGCTTGTCGCCCATTTCGAACCCGTCGATGTTCATGGGATTGACGTCGGTGAGGCCGTGGCGCCGTGGGTAGACGCTCCCGTCGTCTATATCCTCCCACGACCCGCACTTGTCGAGAAGGCCGGTGAGGAAATAATCGCTCTCGCGCTCGAAGTCCTCGTCGTCAGGCTCCGGCGGCAGATTCTGCATGGAGTCGTGAGAGTCGCTTTTCCTATCTCCGACGCATTGTAGGGTCGTGCAGAACCGCATCTCCTCTACGGAGATGTTGTTCCCGTTGTATCCTGCCTCGCTCACACAGTCGGGCCCGGCGACGTGCTCGATCATATACTCCGGGCGATTTTCATCGACTCCGCTCCTGAGATAGTCTTGACTTTTATCGTGGGGCATCTTAGACTTGAACCACCCCAGGTATGCCTCGGCGTGGCCGTCCACCATGAACTGTTCATAGGAGTAGGAGCCTCTGCGCACTGTACTGGCCAGACCTTGCACACTGAGCCCCGGGGGCAGGCGGTCCTCACCCTCGGCGGGATTGTCCTTATACCGCAAGCTCAAGTAGGCTTCCAAGGAGATTTCATTCCCTTCAGCGTCGATGCCGGAAGGCAGGACGTCGTAGAAATCCGCCTCGTCTTCCTCCTCCTCCTCAGGAACCGCGGTTGTAAGCTCAAGCTCTTGGGCATTGCTTCTTTTCACCAACTTGCATCCTAGCTGAGAACACTGGGCGTCTCCATACTTGTTGTACCTGTCGTCTTTGATCGCAGGTTCGTACTTGCTAATTGCCCAAGCGGCGCTTCGTGGCTCGGCGGGCGTTCTATGTCTACCGATCTTGAAGGACACCGCGCATAGCTGACAGGGAGTCTGTTGTTGTTAAGAATGACTTCTCGCGCGCTTTTCGAGCTGCAGCGCCCTTACCTCGTAGTAGCCCATTGTAAGGCTGATGACCTATGATGATCGTCGTCTGATGACTTGGACAACGAATGCAAGGATCTTCCTAGAGTACAGAGATCACTGCTACGCTACACTCTTTGTTCGAGCGTAAACATAGATCAGGCTGGCCTCAAACGTGCACCACACTTGCAAGGATAGGACGGATTTGACAAGATGGAAGGAGTGGTGAAGAAACGACCGACTTGTCGGTGATGCCCATCTCGACGTAACGTTAAAGCCATCCAATCGCCCGTGTCAGCCGTGTCGCCCTACGAAGGAGCCGACGAGGCAAGCAGTGGTTAATTAGGGGCTACGGCGTCTTGATATCAGCCAAGCATCACCAAGCAACAAAACGGTTGCGGTTTAGCGTCAACATCAACGGCACAGGCATATCCATGAAACCTCAACGCGCTTCCGGCGCCCTAGGAAATTTGACAAAACCCTCTT
>MSJI02000804.1:65673-124880 GCA_001931905.2 Cladosporium sp. IMV 00045 | reverse complement strand
CGCGCGCCCTCAACGTCACCCTCAACCAGCAGGGCGGCCGCAGCGTCTCGCTCCTCCTCGGCGAGACCGTGCGCTCCGAGCTCTCCTCCGAACTCGGCTTCTCCCGCGAAGACCGCGAGAAGAACATCCACCGCATCGGCTTCGTGGCCTCTGAACTCACCAAGTCCGGCGCCGCCGTGATCGCCGCGCCCATCGCGCCCTTCAAGTCCGGCCGCGACAGCGCGCGCGAGGTCGTCGAGAAGTTCGGCGCCTTCTTCCTCGTCCACGTCGCCACCCCGCTCGAGGTCTGCGAGTCCACCGACAAGCGCGGCATCTACGCCGCCGCCCGCCGCGGCGACGTCAAGGGCTTCACTGGTGTGGACGACCCTTACGAGACCCCTGAGGGCAAGGAGGCCGATCTCACTGTTGACCTTAGCAATGAGACGGTCAGGACTGCTGTGCACCAGATTGTTCTTCTGCTGGAGTCTTCTGGTCTGTTGGACCAGCTTTAGATGGATGGCTGTTGCGACACTTCGTGAAAAGCGGCTGTTTGATTTGTGACGTAAAAAGAAATGCATTTGCAACGGATATCTTGGAGAAAAGAACCATTTTTTTTTGGCATGACTTTGATGGAATTTTTAGAGAAGTACACCTGCAATTGAGTTGTGGGAAGATCGGAAGAGATGGAAGAAGATAGAGCAGGACGCGGTTCCTGACTGGATGGAATGCAAAGAACAGTATATGAAATGAAATATGATAGATCTCTTTACACATGTGTCTTCACGTCCGGGTTTTCCGTAATATCTGTATTCGTCAGGAAAATGCTTGGAGTCGGTATCGAGGTTGTGAAGCATCGTGTTTTGCCCTCTGAACCGAAAATGTGTACATTGACGACTTGGAGGGCATTGTTCCTTTGCATCTGAGTACTTCGTTTATTCGTAGATCGCATGTACATTTCTACATGTACCTGATATATCCTTTTTTTTTTTGACGTTCATGTCCCAAAGCGGTTTAGCTTGGATTGAGCTTCTCACATATATCATCAAGCTTCAGCTGCATATTGACATCCACTTGCAAACAAATTGTCACCAGAGCACGGTCGACCAGAGTAAGATAGGAGAAGAAAAAAGCAAAAAACAAGAAAAATCAATCAAAATGCCCCCACGACCGAACAAACGCGCCCGCCTCTCCGAAACCTCAACACCCAAACCATCACCTTCACCTCCACCCTCACCCCAACCCAGCTCAAAAGAAGATACAAAACACACCCTCTTCACCACGTGGGCCAAATCCCGCGGCGTACAAATCAACTCCGTCGCCCCGCAACACCTGCCCAACCGCGGCCTAGGCCTTCTGACCACCGCGCCCATCAAAGCCGGCACGCGCCTGCTCTTCGTGCCCGAGAAGGCCATGTTCAAACCCGTCCCCTCGACGCTCCAGAGCGCCACTCGCGCGCGCAAATCTTCCACGCCGGCTTCGCCGCAGGCTCAGCTTTCCATCAGCGCTTTGGAGAAGTTCACCACCGGCAGCAGCACAACCGACGTGAGCGATTCTTCAAATCTGCAAACCTGGCAAGCCACCTGGCCGACCATGCAAGATTTCACATCGAGCATGCCACTCTGCTGGCCTGAGAAACTCACCACCCACCTCCCGCCCGCCGTGCAAGCGCCCCTAGAGCGTCAACGAGCGGACTACGCGCGCGACTGGGACGCCATGAGCGCGTACTGCGCGGAGCGCGGGTGGGGGGAGGGGGAGTTCAGGTATTTCTGGTGTATTGTCAACAGTCGCAGTTTTCACTGGAAGCCCTTGACTGGTGGCGGTGGGAGGGCGGGCAGTATGGTGCTTTGTCCGTTTGTTGATTATATGAATCACGGGCCGACGGGGGTGGGTTGTAGGGTTGTGCAGGGGGTGAAGGGGTATGAGGTTTGGGCGGAGAGGGATTATGGTGAGTTATTTTCTTGTTCTATTGTGCGAGTGCTGGTGTTATGTGCTTTGTGTTGTCGTTTTCGTCGTTGCCACCCTTGGACGAATGATTCAGCTTTGATTATTCAAGGTCACGAGTAGGGATGCTGCTGTTCGGTGGGTTGGATATACGGTAGGTCAGTCGGTATCTGGCTCCGATGCCAGAATCCCTAATACGCCAACTCAGCGAGCAGCTCAATGTGAAAAGGTGAGAGACAACCACTCGCAGACCTCAAAACTAACACTGACACCCCACAGAACCCGGCGAAGAAGTCCTCGCCACATACGGCGCGCACTCCAACGACAAACTCCTCGTGCACTACGGCTTCACCTGCGCCTCTCCCATGCAGCACGCCAGCGCCGACGACGAAATCCGCCTCGACCACGCCATCCTGCCGCATCTCCCCTCCGAGACCAAATCGCAATTGCAGGACGTTGGCTTCCTTGGCGCGTACGCGCTGCTCCCCTCAGAATACCCCTGCGAGCGCAAGACTGCCAAGGCGTGCGAGATGAAGTGCCGCCAACCCTGGGAGATCTGCTTCAAGACGCAGGTCGCTGTGCGCGCTGTCTTGCTCACGGCTAATGAGTGGGAGTATTTCGTCACTAACGGGGAGGATTTGAGCGGTGATAAATCTGGGGTTGTGTTTGAGTGGTTGAAGCCACGTTTGGAGGAGCTGAAGAGGGAGGCGGAGGAGAAAGTGAGGGTTTTGGGGGAGATGGAGGGGAGTGTTGAGGGGGAGTTTGCGGGTGCTGTTGGGTTGTTGAGGGGGAGGTGGGAGCAGATTAAGGTGCATCTTGGGTTGTTTATTGATCAGAATGGTAAGTAGATGGAGTGACCATTCATTTTGCAGTGAATTCATATATAGGAGATGAAACGTAGATACAACATCAACTGGACTTCGCCCGGTAGATAGTGATGCTTTGTAGCACATAGCTATCAATACCATTCATGAAATTCAGTCATGACGACCATCGGCGGGACTTTACCCGGTAGGTGATGCGATGTAGCACATGGCAGTCAATAACGTCCATGACATTCAAGCGTGACGACGAGTGCTCAACGCCTTACCCGGATGTTATGTAATCGCGCGAATCGTCAACGCCAGGCTTCGAGGACTTTAGCCAGAATGTGAGCGTCTGTGCTGCGCCTTGCAATCCTTCCGATCCATGCTGCGACAAGACGTGCAAGGATTGAACATTATTGTGCATGATTCCACGACGTGACCTCGAGATTATCAGGACAAGATATAGATGAGCGCTTGGCTGCCAATGATTCACAGCCTCAAAGAATCCAGCCTGCCATTGTGCGGCATGATCTCTCATTCACGTTCAACAGACGTCATTATTGAATTCGACTTCGACGCTTCGACGAATATGAACGCTCACCAAGCATCTTCGCCCAGTGATCCCAAGGTAGGGCATTGCTCCATTCGGGCAGGGCCGACATCCTACGCCGTCGTTCTGTGGTGGAGCTGCGGACACTCTATCTCAAACTTAAGCCTTGAAGCGTGGGACGATAGAACGTGTTCGGCAGATGGCTCCTTGCCCTCAGACCACGATATAACTAGGAGCAGTTCTTGGCTGCCATCTGAGCGCCTTTCCATGTTCGAACAATCGAATGGCATCCTCCTCGGGCCGGGTGCAGCGCGTTTCAACACGTCGCAGATCTCTTCTTGGCACTGCTAACTCGATACACTGGTCGTCGCAAGCCTTACAGCGTCCCTGCCGCCAATCCACTTAATCTGACCACTTCTCAAGTTCTGGATCTCTGTTTGTCTTGCTTTCTCACTGGAAACTGGTCTCCTTGTCGGGCTCTTCGCCATATTCGACATGGGCAAATTCGATGCAGACATGGGTCTGCCTCCGACTTGTCGTCCAGGTATAAGTATTCCATGCCGGAGCCCTACTTCAGGGCTTCGTTTTCCTCAGATCCATCTATCTCGTTGTTCACACTACTCTCTTCCTTCAGCACACCCTCTCTCATACCAAGCTGGTTCTTGAAACTCCCGCTCATTCTTCGGTCTTTACCAATCAACACTCGTTTCCCATCTCAACCAATCAATCAAACCTTCCTTAGCCAAAATGGTCACCGTGAAGAACGTCCTTCTCGCCGCCACTTGCGCGGCCTCCGCGCTGGCCGCTCCCATGGAGGCTACCAAGCGTCAGTGGGGTGGTGACAACGGCATGGGTAACTGGGGTGGCGAGCAGGGCGGCCAAGACCAGGGTCAAGGCGGCTGGAACCAGGCCGACACCAACCAGGGCCAGAGCTCAGGCCAGGAGGGTGGTGACAGCTCCGCCTCCAACGGCACCGAGTCCGGCTCCGGCTCTGAGGGCGTTCCCATCGCCGGCGATGGAAATGGTGGTGGAGAGGGATCCGGAAACGGTGGCTCGCAGGGCAATGGCAACCCGAGCGCCGTCGATGGCGAGACCATCACCACCTCTGGCACCGGCAACTCCGGCGACTACTACTACTCCCACTGGGTCGAGAATGACTCCGGTGCTTCCATGACCCTCGGCGACGGCCAGTACAGCCTCGAGTGGACCGAGGCCAGCGGCAACATCGTCTCTGGTATTGGCTGGAACCCTGCTTCCGCTCGGTAAGTGAAAAATACTCATCCCATCTCATCAGTTCATCAACCAACTAACATGATCCCCTCCCAGCACCGTCACCTACGACGCCGAAGTCAGCGCCAGCGGCAACTGGTACCTCGCGCTCTACGGCTGGACCAAGAGCCCGCTCGTCGAATTCTACGTCGTCGAAGCCTTCGGCAGCTACGACCCCAGCTCCGGCGCGTCGTCTCTCGGCACCGCGGAAATCGACGGCGGCACCTACACGCTGCTCGAGACGACGCGTGAGAACCAGCCTTCCATTGAGGGAACCAGCACGTTCCAGCAATACTGGGCTGTGCGCAGCGAGCACCGCACTTCTGGATCCATTGACTTTGGCGCGCACATTGATGCTTGGTCTGGTGTTGGACTGGATCTGGGTAGCTTTGATTATATGATTATGGCTACTGAGGGGTATCAGAGCAGTGGGTCTTCGACTGTTTCTCTCTCTTAGATTTGAGGGGTGGGATGGGTCGGTTTGCTTTGAGGTGGTGAGTGAGAGGGGAGGTATGTTGACGGTTAGATGAACGAGAGAAGGCGAGGTGAGGTGTGGTGAGGTGATGTCTTGTGTGATCGACGCTGTTGGAAGGAGATCGAGCTTTTTCGTCTTCGTTGATGATTGGAGATCTTACCTTCGTCCACTCCTTTGGTTAGCTAGCATTTCGATGTGGTAGATGATATCGCATTGTAGTCTGGCGAAGCTTCTTCCCGGAGAAATGGAGTGTCGTTCATGCACCTGATTGTTTCAGTATTCTCTTGTTGACCTTTCTTGACTTGTGTTTGTGTTCGGTTGCCCAAAGACCATGGGGAATCTTGACTGGTGAAAGTATCCGTTCTGTCGCGCATTTGAGGGCGGGATGCATGTGTGTCATAGTTCTTATTCCAATGTTCATACATTACCTGAACAAGTAGCCTTATCGAAGGGTATCCAAGATCGCTCATAGTACCATACCAGACCACCCATCAAACCCATCAATCACCACCCTCCAACTCAACCAAGAAACTTCTCCACCACATCCCTAACCCCCATCCAAGCCCCGCCCTCCTTCGCCCTCAACGCCTCCCCCGTCGACCTCACCCTCTCCACCGGCCTCTGGCTCCTAACCTGCTCAGCGTCAAACCAAGCCCCATGCAACCCATACGGCACCCGCTGCGGCAAATGCACTCTTGCCACCACGTCTCGCATCTCCCTAGCATCGACAATCCAAAGCTCGCTCTTCGCCCTGCCATACCTGTCCTCATCGTCCGGCACCTCCCCCTCATCCGTCAACTGCGCCTCGTCGAAAGCGTAGAAGACCAAAACCCCATGGTCCTCGCTCCGCGCTGCTTTAGCGGGCACGAAACGTGGTTCCTGCGCGAACCAGCCTTCGGGCATTTGGAAAGCGCGGATGGGATCTGACGGATCCTCGGACGCGAGAACGTCGATCATGCAGCGCGGGTCAACGATGCCGGCGACGCTTCTTGGCGGGCGGGCGCGGCCTCGCGCAATCAGAGTTGCGGCGTCGATTTTGACGAGGGCGTCGATTTTGGTCGCTTTGCCGAGCGCGGAGCCGAAGTTCGTCGCTGTCGTGGAGCACCCGTATATGTAGCGGGCGGAGTGCATTTCGAGGGAAGGGTGCACGGAGGGGAATTCGAAGGGGATGGCACTGAGGGCCCATTGCTGCGCTATCTTGCCGGTGCGGAGGTCGAAGTTGTAGTAGTACAGGCGGCATTGATCTTCGTCGTAGTCGGTTTCTGGGTCGGGAGAGGAGGAGTTGGAGGGGATGATGCGGAGTAAGGGTTCTTTTTCGTCGGAAGGGGATTCGATTGAATTGGAGCGGTCCCAGATGGAAGTGTCCGATTCGTCGTCGTATTTGGAGCAGAAAGGCATGCGCTTTTTGCTGCGAGCGAAACTTGGGATGGGATCTTTCTCTTTCGGCGGGGCGATGTTGCCGGAGGCAAAGACAAGAGTTGCCGACGTGAGACGGCAGGCGAGCATGTTCACCGCGATGGGTTTGCCGCTCTCGTCGTGATCGTCCCAGGAGTTTGCGGTGTGGAATATGCAGCATGCGTCTGTCTCGAACCATTGTACATTTTCGGGATGTCTTCGAGGAAAGACGCCGAAACGGGAGGGCTTGCTTGCGTCGTATGTGACTGGAGGTCTTCCTTTGAGTTGGTTCATCGGATCCAGAGATAGTGGTAAATCCATGATGACGGTGTGGGATGAGGAGACGCCAAAGTCGTGCATCATGCGTCCTCCACTGATGCCGGGTACGGGGGCGTTGAGTAGCTTTTCGCGTGTCTGTTCGTTTCCCAACGGGGTAGTTGCAGTGTTTTCCTGCTTTGGAAGTATGGAATACTGCACGTAGGGCGGTGCGAAGCTGGCGTGAAACATGAACATCTCTTTCGTGGTTGGGTCGATCTTCGGGTGTGCTGTGGTCCATTCCCGCATGAATTGGATCAATCCGCCGTTCTCACCCAAGACACGCTCTTTTTCTGTGGAAGTGGCGTCTTTGGGCTCGCCTTCTGCTGATGATCCATTGTACCATCCCACTGTCTCCAGTCCAGGTAGTTGGACTCTCATGGGTGGTCCGCTCTCGCATAAAGCTAATGCTCTGCCGTCGTGGTAGATGACGCTCGTATTTGCCACACTGGTTTTCTTGATCTTCTGTTTCGATCCGGGAAGATGAGAGAGAATGACCAGCAAGATTGTTCGTAGGATTCTGATAGTCACGTAGATCACGCGCGCCAGAGGGTTGACCAGAGTGGCAATACTAGGCAGAATGGGTACTCTCAACCTATCCGAGCTGATTGCACTGAGGTAGAGATCTGTGAGGATAAATTGATTGACGAACTCGGGCGATATAGTGCCAGTCTGCTCATCTTTGCTGAAAGACACGCCCGAGAGCATGCCGTCTCCGTCAAACCAGTGAGCATCTCGGCCGAGGTCACTATTGGAGACCGGATTACTGCCATTGCGGACGTATTGACCGCCTGCTAGTTCCTCAGGTATCGAGCCGGTATATGTGCATGGGGTCAGAGGAATGGTCTGCTGGATGGGAGCAAAGTTGCCAGAGAGGTATGGATGTTTATCCTGCGGAGTTGGCAAGATGTTGTCGCTCGATGATCGCTTTCTCTTCTGGCCAGTCGTAGCGGCCATGACGAGCGAGATATTGGCAACTCAACCGCCAGAACGAACGACACAGGGATCAAAGGAGTGTGATGGGCAAAGGCAGAGCTCGACGACAAGAGCAGCAACTGCCAACATGACGCGGGATGTAATGATGCAGCGGGTTCGACGGAAAGAGGAGAGGAGTCGTCGGAATAGCATCACCAGCACTTTCACATGTCTGTGAAACAGCACTGTTATTCACCAACAGACTGCACATCCGTACCACTTCCGAGCTCCTCACTCCCATACCTACGTAACACGGTGCCTTGATCTCGCCTGCAGTGCTTGCTAGGGCGAGCTCGCCGCCACGCCGCCACCACAATAATCGAGATGCTCATGATGCCAGTCGTGCCTGTCTTGACGTCATTCTGATATGCGGAGTCTTCCTCTCGTCTCGCTCGATGCCGTCGCACGTGCCGATACCCGAACAAAGTCTATATGCGACGGATCAAGGATGGTCTTTCGTTAGATTTGCCAAGGGCGTTAAAAAATCGATGAGCATGGCTGGCCGAGGCGGCGCAAACGGCATAGCCAAATGATCCTCGACGGCTGAACGCCGCCCCCAGTCAGTACTGTATTCTGTAGCGGTTCCATCTCTCTTTCCTCTGCGTCTGCTCCCATTGCCGGCTTGATTAATGTGTAATTACTAGCTGTTGCGACAGCACCGACGAGAAAAGCAATGGTACATTAGACGGCCCGGACGATACACCCCCTCGAGATCCCGGTATACGAAAATGGGCTACGACTACGCGCTGGTGTAAGGCTGGCCGATCTAACCTGCTTCGATGCAATGCTGACGCGACGAATTGCACAACAGACACCTTACCTACACAATCCCTCCTGCGGTCTTGCTGTCAGTGCTGTATGCGCCGCTATGCACGCGCCTTGACCTCTATAAGATCGCCTTCCTGGTCACCATCGCCGTCGTGTCAACAATTCCATGGGACAGCTACCTCATCCGCAATGGCATCTGGAGCTACCCAGAGAACGTGGTAATAGGGCCGAAACTCTTCGATATTCCAGCTGAAGAGGTCTTCTTCTTCGTCATCCAAACTTTCAACACCACGCTGTTGTACCTCTTCCTGTCGAAGCCGACTCTGCACCCGGTCTACCTGGTCAAGGAAAAGAAGGGGGATGCGTGGAAGGTTCTCAAGTTGGGCGGCCAGTTGGTGCTGGCCATGGTGATCAAGAAGAGCATTGATTGGGTCAGGACTCCTGGAGAATACACGTACATGGGCTTGATTCTCGTGTGGGCGTGTCCTTTCTTGCTTCTCCTGTGGTCTTTGGCATACCAATTGCTGGTCAGGCTGCCTTTCACCAACACTGCGCTTCCGATCTTGCTTCCAACGCTGTATCTGTGGGTGGTAGATGCTCTGGCCTTGCAGCGCGGAACCTGGGTGATTTCTTCTGCGACCAAGACTGGTTTGTACCTGCCAGTTGTCGGTCTCGAGGCTGAGGAAGCGGTCTTTTTCTTCCTGACCAACTGTTTGATTGTCTTTGGTCTTGTCGCATTTGATAATGCTGTTGCTGTGTTGAACACGTTCCCGGCGCACTTCCCTCGTGTACCTTCTCTGCCGAGTCCCGCATTGTTGGTTCGCGCTCTGCTGTTGCCGGCCGCCGCGTACGACGATGACCGCATTCTTGGCTTGCGACAATCGGTGAAGAGACTGCAGGATAAGAGCCGCAGCTTCTATCTTGCCAGCGGAACGTTCTCCGGTCGCCTGAGGATTGATCTAATTCACTTATACTCTTTCTGCCGGGTCGCGGACGACCTGATCGACAATGCCAAATCGCCTTCCGAAGCAAAGCTCTGGGTGCTCAAACTGCGGAAATTCCTGGAATTGTCCTATGGCGAGGCAAAGAAAGCCCCGGACGGCAGTGTCACTCAAGCGAACGACATTAACCAGGGGACTGCCACCCTTTTCGCAATGAACAACTTCCCGGCAGACATGCAACTGTCACTGTTCTACCTGCCAACCCCACGTCTGGACAAGGAGCCTCTTTTCGAGCTCATCAAGGGCTTCGAGACGGATCTGAACTTCACCAAGAGCGCCGATTCAACACCCATCAAAACCGAGCCAGACCTCGACCAGTACGGCGCTCGAGTTGCCGGCACGGTCGCCCATCTCTGCATTCAGCTCGTGCTCCACCACCACCCCGGCCTCTCGGAGATCGCCTCCAAGCGCGTCATGGCCGCCGGTCACGACATGGGCATCGCCCTGCAATACACCAACATCGCACGCGACCTGAAAGTCGACGCCGAGAACGGACGCTGCTACGTGCCTGTCTCCTGGCTAAAAAGGGAAAAGATGACCGCCGAATCCTTCCTCGCAGCCCTCCGCTCCGACAAGAACGAAGACTTCATCGACAAAAGAATCGAGAAGCTGCGCTTGCACTTGCTCGACCGCGCTTTCGCCCTCTACGAGAAAAGCGTCGGCGCGATCGAAGAGCTCCCGCGTCCCGCCAGGGCGTCCATGCGCGTTGCTGTCGAGTCCTACATGCAAATTGGACGTGAGCTGAGAACGCCTGGGTATCAGGTCAAGGCTGGCAGGGCCACTGTGCCGGGGTGGAAGCGGGTTGCTGTCGCTTGGAGAGCTTTGTCTGGGCCCGTTTACAAGGGCCGTTAGCGTGCGTTGTTCATACGAGGGGGAATTGAGGTTGTATGTAATGTGTATATTCTGTGAGAATACTCTTGTTGTACAAATGGAGCCTCCCGTCGTCCCAATCGTAATGTTACCGCTCAATTAAGTATCGCTGCTTGAAATCTATCGGCGCTTTGCCGAGTTTATAATTCAATGCTATATGAAGACTTCAGCTATTGATGGAATCAGCTATGCATGCATGATATCTGTAATTCTTATTGAATTGGTTCATGCATACAACTCACCATTCAGCTCAACCATGGTAGATCGCCAGATATCCATCCAATCTAACTTTCATGCAGGGGCGTTGAGATTGGCTTTTCTTAGGGCGGCATGTCGGACGTCACCTAGCCCGCATTCATCCACTAGGCTTGCATGTGAAGTCAACCCACTCCCCACCATCCCACTGTCGTAGCAAAGATGTCTTTCTTTGATATTAAAGATCAAATACAAGATCCCATCTCGCAATGTCCGAGAAGCCGAGGCAGAAGACTGCCGTCGTGATCGGTAAATCACCATATTCCCCATCATCCAAACCACATTAACCCACAACTAACACTCCATCCAGGCGCCGGAGTAGGCGGAGTCTCAACCGCCGCACGCCTCGCCAAAGCCGGATTTCGCGTCACAGTAGTCGAGAAGAACGCCTTCACCGGCGGGCGCTGCAGTCTGATTCATCACGAAGGCTACCGATTCGACCAGGGACCCTCGCTCCTCCTGCTCCCTCGCCTCTTCCACCTGACCTTCCAAGAACTCGGCACGAGCCTGAAAGCCGAAGGCGTGCAATTGCTCAAATGCGACCCCAACTACAACATCTGGTTCGGCGACGGAGAGCGCGTCCTCCTCAGCTCCGACCTCGCGACGATGAAAGAGCAGGTCGAGCGCTGGGAGGGCAAGGACGGGTATGAGCGGTACCTGGCTTTCTTGCAGGAGAGCCACAAGCACTACGAGCTGTCGGTGACGCACGTGCTGTTGCGGAATTTCGAGACGCTGGCGGCCATGCTGCGGTGGTCGTTCCTGCAGCATTTGCTCGCTCTGCACCCTTTCGAGTCGATCTGGACGCGCGCCAGCAAGTATTTCTGGACAGAGCGCTTGAGGCGCGTCTTCACTTTTGGCAGCATGTATATGGGTATGAGTCCGTTTGATGCGCCTGGGACGTACTCGCTGCTGCAGTATACGGAGTTGGCGGAGGGGATTTGGTATCCTGTTGGCGGATTTCATCGCGTTGTCGAGGCTTTGGTCGAGGTGGGCAAGAGGTTGGGTGTGGAGTATAGACTGGGGACTGGAGTCGAGGCTATTCTGCTTGAGAACGATGGCGCGAAGGCAAAGGGCGTACGGCTTGAAAGTGGCGAAGTGCTGGAAGCGGATATTGTGGTCAACAACTCCGATTTGGTATATGCGTACAACGAGCTTTTGCCCAAGACGTCCTACGCGGACTCGCTTTCCCAACGACCGGGCTCTTGCTCCAGCATAAGTTTCTACTGGGCACTATCGGAGAAGGTCCCCAAACTCGAACCGCACAACATCTTCCTCGCAGACGAATACCGCGAGTCCTTCGACAGCATCTTCAAAAAACAACTCATCCCCGACGAGCCCAGCTTCTACGTCAACGTCCCCAGCCGGATCGATCCCACCGCCGCGCCACCCAATGGCGACAGCGTCGTCGTCCTCGTCCCCGTCGGCCACCTGGTCGAATCCAACGAAGACGGCACATCAAAACTCCAAAGCACCAACGGCCCCTCAACCACCTCCCCAACCCAACCCGGCATAACACCAACGCCCACGCAAGACTGGCCCGCGATGATCGCACTCGCGCGCAAAACCATCCTCGCCACCATCAAAGCACGCACAGGCGCCGACCTCGCACCCTTAATCCAACACGAGTTGACCAATGACCCCATGTCGTGGCGCGACCGCTTCAACCTGGACAAAGGCGCCATCCTCGGCCTATCGCACAGCTTCTTCAACGTCCTCTCCTTCCGACCCTCAACGCGCGCCCGCAGGCCGCACTGGATCGATGGCAAACTCGGCAGCGGGGTTGTGGAGCGCGTCGTTTCCGTCATCCTCGATACCGCGAGGGGGAGGGCCAAAGACGTGCGGGGCTTGTACATGGTAGGCGCGAGCGCGCATCCGGGCACGGGCGTGCCGATCGTGTTGGCGGGAGGGAAGATGGTGGCGGAGCAGGTTTTGGAGGATCAAGGGATGGTTGTGCCTTGGGGTGGGGAGGGGAAGGGGATGAAGAGGGAGGGGAGCTTGGATAGGGTCGATAGGCCTTTTTGGCTGGATGATTCGAGGAGTTGGTTGTTTGTTGTTGTGGCGGGGATGGCGCTGCCGTGGGTTTTGGGGATGGTGTTTTTGTTTAATTCTTTGTAGATGTGAGCAAGAGGAGGACGTCGTGGATGAGGCTGATTTGCGAGTAGATAATGTGGATTGATTGTAGATGATGAAAGGTTCTCTACATACACTAAACATCGCGATAAGGGAAAACAGCATCATGCTCGTCGCTAGCGACAATTTGATCCTCTTCCGGATTCCCGACACGCCGCAAAATGAACTCAAGCGCCTTCCATATCCGCTCTCGATTCTGCAAGCCCTTGATATTCTCCCGCTCCCTCTCAAGTTGGCAGTACAACCAGTGCCAATCCGTGTGCAGTCTTTCCAAACACTGCACGGAGCGAGGCTGCTTAACCTCAGCGTCCTCGCGAGTGATCAGTTCTTCCTGCACATCCCTCTCCTCGGCAGGAAGGCGTCTTGCATTTTGCATTCTGACTTTTATGGTTTTGTCGTGCGCTTCGAGTTCTAGCCTCGTGGTGCAGGCCATGAAAGCGTACGGACGCTCGCTCCACGCCTCCCAAATCCAGGGCATTTCTCTCTGCATTAGGTCGTGCCAGAGGGTGTTGGGGAGGTGCCGGAAGCTGCGGCTTGCTAGTCTGAGATTTGCAATGTCTTTTGAAGGCAGGTGAGCGACTATCATGTGACGGAGTTCTGGTGGGAGCCTGTTGAAAGGGTTATGTTCACTCGCTTTGGTTGGGGAGTCCGTCGCCGCGAACGGGCTGTTCCTCGCATCAAAGTCTTCTTGCGGGCGTCTCGCAGCTGCAAAAATGGCTGATAGAGCTGGTATCTCGAGCGGGTAAGCCACAAGCAACTCAGCACCAGCGCCGTGCTCCCACCATTGCCCGCCTTGTATCACAGGGTAAATGGGAATGTCGTCGCTTCCATGATCCTTGGCCCACCAGTCGAACAGAGCGACAAAATCCACCTTACCAAGCCGCAGCAGCGACACGCGCTTGTACATCTCAAAGCAGTACGGGTGGAAGGGCTTGTCGCCCAATTCAAACCCGTCGACGCTCATGGGATTGACATCGGTGAGGCCGTGGCGCCGTGGGTAGACGCTCCCGTCGTCTATATCCTCCCACGACCCGCATTTGTCGAGAAGGCCGGTTAGGAAATAGTCGCTCTCCCGCTCGAAGTCTTCATCGTCGGGCTCCGGCGGCAGATTCTGCATGGAGTCGTGAGCGTCGCTTTTCCTATCCCCGACACATTGCAGGGTCGTGCAGAACCGCATCTCCTCTGCGGAGATATTGTTCCCGTTGTATCCTGACTCGCTCACACAGACGGGCCCGGCGACGTGCTCGACCATATACTCGGGGCGATCTTCAAGGACTCCGCTCATCAGATAGTCTTGACTTTTGTCGTGGGGCATCTTAGACTTGAACCACTCCAGGTATGCCTCAGCGTGGCCGTCTACCACGAACCGTTCATAGGAGTAGGAACCCCTACGCACTTTACTGGCCAGACCTTGCACACTCAGCCCCGGGGGCAGACGGTTCTCACCCTCGGCGGGATTGTCCTTATACCGCAAGCTCAGGTAAGCTTCCAAGGAGATTTCATTCCCTTCAGCGTCGATGCCAGAAGGCAAGACGTCGTAAAAATCCGCCTCATCTTCCTCCTCCGCCTCAGGAACCGCGGTTGTAAGCTCAAGCTCTTGGGCATTGCTTCTTTTCACCAACTTGCATCCTAGCTGAGAACACTGGGCGTCTCCATACTTGTTGTACTTGTGGTCTTTGATCGCAGGCTCGTACTTGCTTATTGCCCAAGCGGCGCTTCGTGGCTCGGCGGGTGTTCTATGTCTACCGATCTTGAAAGACACCGCACATAGCTGACAGGGAGTCTGTTGTTGTTAAGAATGACTTCTCGCGCGCTTTTCGAGCTGCAGCGCCCTTACCTCGTAGTAACCCATTGTAAGGCTGATGACCTATGATGATCGTCGTCTGACTTCGACAATGAATGCAAGGATCTTCCTAGAGTGCAGAGATCACTGCTACGCTACACTCTTTGTTCGAGCGTAAACATAGATCAGGCTGGCCTCAAACGTGCACTGCACTTGCAATGATAGTGCTGATTTGACAAGATGGAAGGAATGGTGAGATGACCGATCTCTCGGTGACGCCCATTCAGCATACGTTGAAGCCATCCATCGCCCGTGTCGCCCTACGAAGGAGCCGACGAGGCAAGCAGTGGTTAATTAGGGGCTACGGCGTCTTGATATCAGCCAAGCATCACCAAGCAACAAAACGGTTGCGGTTTAGCGTCAACATCAACGGCACAGGCATATCCATGAAACCTCAACGCGCTTCCGGCGCCCTAGGAAATTTGACAAAACCCTCTTGGACCTGTCGAGTCTGCGAGCCCCAGTCGCCTCTTGCCCCCTCGGGCAATCGGCTGCACTCCGCCGTGACCGCGTAATGTCATTTGCGGGATACGAAGAAGAATGGAGCCTACTACTATCGCTATCCTTCTTAGTGCCTTCTTTTGACAGGTTTCCTCGCATCGCGCCTACGCTGGTTCCAAAATGGGACGGCAGACTTTCTCTGCGCTCGCCTATCACGACGATCCGAACGGGCTCCGTCATGAATGCCCTCCACTTATCCCTCCTGCGTCTGACTTTCGCTTGAGCAGTGCGCGAAGTGGGCGAGATTCTCCCAGATAGTGGCGGATGGCGGATTTGCCCATCCGTCTGATCCGCACCACAGAAATTAACTCGACTAGCCTTTTCCCCTGTTCTAAACTGCCCGCGAGCCCGCTACCCTCGAGCCACTCCACACCGACACCCTTTCGTGCCTGTCGGTTATTTTTGGACCTGAGTTCGCCTTCACATCGCAGATGTTGCCGCCGGATTTTGACGCGCCCTTGTAGTTCTTTCCCACCTATCCTTACCTAACCATACCACTCGTTTTCCAGCATTTGACCCTTACATTTCCTTCTTCCGGGCCAGTCACTCATTCTTCTCCCGGGGGAATATTCCCGGCATTTTTCTTCTTCTTCCACTGTTTCTTCTTTCTGGATGCGTACGGACTTCTCACGAACATGACTTTCCTTCCCTGGATGCTGCGCGCCACCGCGGCCTGCTCTCTCCTCCTGCCAAACATCGTCTCTGCACTCACTACGGACGAATGGCGAAGCAAGACCATCTACCAGGTCATGACCGACCGCTTCGCCATCCCAAGCGGCAAGGAAGTAGGGAAATGTGACGCCTCATTGGGTGTGCACTGTGGCGGCACCTGGAGAGGCCTGTACGAGCACCTGGATTATATCCAAGAAATGAACTTCGACGCCATCTGGATTTCACCTATTGTCGCGAACATGCCCAACTGGACCTCCGATGGTGAAGGATACGCAGGGTATTGGCAACAGAGCCTCTACGAAATCAACCAGTCATTCGGTTCCGAGGACGACCTCGTCCAGCTTATCGATGAGGTTCACAGGCGCGGAATGCTTATCATGCTCGACATCGTGGTCAACCACATGGCCGTGCCCGGTCCTCCTCGAGACGACATCCCCTACGACATTATTCACCCTTTCAACAAACCCGAATACTACCACTCATACTGTCCCGGAGGTTACGACGACACGGATCTGCACAGTCTTCAGGACTGCTGGCTAGGTGGTAAAGGTGCTCTTCTGGTAGATCTCGACAGTGAAAGCGATGAGGTCAAGCGAATGCTGGGAATGTGGATCAAGAATCAGATTTGGAAGTACGGAATCGACGGCCTGCGAATTGACGCTGCAATCAACGTGCCGGCCGAGTTCTTCACGGGCTTCATGAAGGATGCTGAGGTTTTCGCTACCGGCGAAGTGTACACGCCGAAGATCGAACTCGCGTGCAAATGGTCGAGCACGATTGGTAGCATCCTCAACTACCCGCTCTACTTCCAGCTCACCTATTCCTTTGAGGGAGACGGTGGTGACATGGCGGCCCTTGGCAAGACGATTTCAGATATTAGCGGCGCATGCCACGATGTTACGGTGCTTGGCAACTTCGCAGAGGTATGTATTGAGCTTGGGAACTTCAGACAAGATAAACAACTAACACAATGGCGCAATGCAGAACCACGACGTTGTCCGCTTCCGAAACAACACAGAAGACATGTCCCGCGCCAACAATATCGTTACCTACATCATGACCCACGACGGCATTCCCATCATCTACTACGGCCAAGAGCAGCATCTCCAGGGAGGCACGGAGCCATACACCAACCGCGCAGCGCTATGGGAATATGAATACAACCAGGACGCGGTCCTCTACAAGCTGATCGCCAAACTGAACCTCTTCCGCCGCCACGTCCAGCGCAACAACGCCGGCTACCTCACGACCGAAAGCGAGACCATCGACATCGGACAGAACACCATCAGCTTCGCCAAAGGCGACGACAAAATGCCCAAAGTCATCACCGTCCTGAACAACAAGGGCGCCGAAGCCGACGACTTCAGCGTCAAGCTGTGCGACAACCACGGCTACGCCAAGGGCGACGCCCTCTTCGACGTGATCGCGTGCAAGGACGTGTCAGTGGGCGACGACGGCTGCATCGAAGTGTGGATCGCGGACGGCATGCCCGTCGTGCTGCAGGGCAAGGACGCGCTCAAGGGCTCGACGCTGTGCGGGCTCGAGGGCGAGAGCGACGTCGTGCTCGAGTCCAAGTACATCCAGTCGACGACCATCACGACCGAGGACTCCGACGGCCAGCTGACCGTCATACACTCGGCGACGACGATGCCGCTGTCCGACGCGCCCGCTTCCGTGACGGCCTCATCCACCGCTGCAGGCGCTTCATCCACGTCGTCGGGTTCATCAACATCCGCGAGTGGGCCGAGCGCGGCTCGCCTCGACTTTGCCAGCGTTTCATTAGCGACGATTCTCTTCTCTTTTTGCGTTCTGGGTGGTCTGCAATGATTGGATTCTAATCTGCCTGAAGACAAAAAATTACGTTTCCTTGTTTTTTTCATTTCCAATTTTCATAATATTAAAGCATAAATCTTTGTTGGGCATGAGCTACATACGGCCGGAATCCAGGACTTTTCTTTTCCCTTTCATTCTCTCTTCTCTGGCGGGTCTTCGGATGGTCTCATTAGATGTGTGTCGCGTATTAGCGCAAATGGTTGATTTTGGCTAAAGTGGTGCTGGTGGTTGTTTGTGGGTTTGCACAGGTGTGGCCGGCACGAAGTTTAGGATGGACTCTGCGACAAGATCGAGCTCGGAGCAAAATCACGACTGGAGAAATGCGTGACAACCATTCAGGCGCATCTCCTCTGATATTGCAGGCACATTACGCAGAATAACTGCAGCAGGCACGGAATTCAAGGACTCCTCAAATCACCACGCCTGTTCATGCGTCACGGCGTGACAGCCCGTTCCTCCGATGAAATCCCTCGCTTCGTTGTCGTCCAGCGCCACGTGAGGGTTTCGGTTTTCCTCTGCATTCTCCGGCCTCCATTCCAAGACGCCCTCTGGATCGATGACGACCACGACCTTGCCCGACGCGAGAATCCGCTTGATGTCCTCGTGCGTGAGGCGGCGCGCAATGGGGCTGAAAGAGTACACCTCGCTCAGGGAGAGGACGACAGCACAGGCATCTGCGTGTGCTCCTGAGCCAGGGTCATTGGGATCGGGTTCTCCCAATTCGCGAGCAACGGCTCGTGTGAGGCGCTCAGCACCAGAGAAACGAACGGCTCCTCGCAGCTTGAAGACAACAACGTCCTGTTGGCAATTGGGGTGGTGGGGCTGTTCCTTGCCCGCAACAATCGTGGCCACGGTAGTCTGCACGGTCGCTCTGGCGAGCTGGCTGATGTCCATCATGTGCAGACCCATTTCTTTTGAGAGTTGTTGGCAAATCGCCACACCGCGGACGCTGTTGCCGCGCGAGTCGATTTTGGGAGAGAAAGCGGCAATGCCGACCTGACCAGGCAAGGCGCCGATGATGCCGCCGGCCACACCGCTCTTGGCCGGTATGCCGACTCTAGACACCCAATCGCCGGCGGCGTCGTACATTCCACAGGTGGTCATGACAGACAGGACTTGACGAACACTTGGAACCGGGATCATGTGCTCGCCGGTCTGAGGGTGTCTGCCGGCGTTGCACAGCACGGCGGCCATCATGGCCAGATCCTGCACGTTGACGTTGATGGCACACTGTCGGATGTAGCCCTTGACGGCCTCGGCGGGATCGCACGTGATGATGCCGGCGGCTTTGAGCATGTAGCCAATACCCATGTTGCGGTTGGCGTCCCTGAGCTCGGCCTCGTAGACCTCTTCGTCTACGGACAATTGACGGCCGGCCAGTTTAGAAAGCGCGCTCAAAATTCGGTCTGTCCTTTCCTCAGCGGTGGCATTTGGCCCAACGACGAGAGAGTGCGCGGTGATGGCACCAGCGTTGATCATGGGGTTCATGGGGCGATTGGAGCCTCTCTCAAGCGAAAGCTCATTGAACCTATCCCCCGAAGGCTCGACGCCAATCTTCTCCAGCACGCGTTCCAGACCGGCGTCCTCAATGGCCAGGGCGTAGACGAACGACTTAGATATAGACTGTATAGAAAACTCGACCTTGTCGTCTCCCACCGAGTACACTGTCCCGTCCACCATGGCCAGAGCTACGGCTAGCTTCGACGTGTCCGCTCGCGCCAGCGTGTCGATGTATTGAGCCGGTGCGCCGCCATCGTTCGATCGCGCGTTCTCCAGCACGTACTTGAGGTAGTCCGGTATGGGCGATTTCATTTTGGATGTGGTGATGGAGGAATGCCCGCGTTGCCGAATGTGATGAGCCGGACGTAATGACGCAGACGTCGAGTTGGTGAAGTCTATAGTAAGGCGGGTTGAGTTCAATGGCTGACCAAAGTACGAGCCAATCCACGGATTACGTCGACCAGATGATAATATCCGGCGTGGAATGCACATGTCCTGGTTTTTTCCCCTTCGCCAAGCGGCGAATGCTTTGCCGCGACCTTCTGCGACCGGCTAACGCTGCACCTCTGGGTCTGACGTGGGAGAGCGGTTGTTGGAGGCAGCTCCGCAGGATGGCGGCGGGACACAACGCCCGTCTTCGAAAAGTGTGGCTGGGCGTACTGGACAATGCGCCTGGCCAAGATGCAATATCACGTCTCTTTCTTGCGCGTCTTATTCATGTCTGTTTCATAGTCTCAACGACGATTGAATGCCTTTTTCCATCTTGTCAAATACTTACATCTCCCTTATCCATAGGGCAGGCCTACATGCATGCACGTGTAGATACGCGAGCCATTGGCCAAGGCCAGCAAAGTATGACGTCTCCGAGATATCCCGCAAGGCCAGAAGCTATACCGAAGCTCTCCCACCAATATCAACTAGCATGCCCGCGGAATGGAGCAATAACGCCATCGGACGGCTCCAAAGAACCCCATCGCTCTGCCGTCTTGTGGAGTGATCAAACCATGGGACTTGGTGGGTATGCTGGTGGCCTGGAGTCGGCCTGTTGGCTGGTGTTGTCGAGGTTGTGATTCTTGATTTCAGATCTCTCAGGCTTGGAGAGTGACTGTGAAAGTCAACGATTCTGCTGTGCAGTATAGGTATACTAACTATTCCTTGACCAAACGAGGGATGAGAACAAGACAAAACCATATCTGAAATCAACTAATAGCAGCTATCTTTCCCAATTCGCACAACTCTCATCTTCTCATCCTCTCTCACAAAACCCATGTCAGAACCCATCACCTGCCGCCTTTCCAGTGCCTCCATCAACATCAACATCAAATCAATGCGCCCCCTCCCTCTCCTTCCAGCCATCCGCCTCGACACTCCAACTGAGTCTCGGCTTGCCCATGCCAGTCATAACAGCCGCTTCAGCAACCAATTCGAGGCCTTCCAATTTCGCACCCTCGCTCTCCTGCGCCCATAGACTGATCGCGATGTCGTTGCGGCCGGAGTAATTCAGGATGCCTTCAGGGACAGGGAAACGCGTTTGCGGGCCAAGGTGGTTTACTAGATGAGAAAAATGTTAAGCGAAAGCTGTGGAGTCTTGTGATTTCATTGATTGCTAGGGCAGGTGTGATAGACTCACTGTACTTTCCAAACTGCCACCCGTTAACATACAGCAGCACGCGGAACGCAGTCGGCGAATCAACAGTTGTGTTAGCGAACACAAAGCTCAAAGGCACATCATACCCGGCCGGCATATCAAGCTCAAAGCTCGCTGTGTAGAATGCCAAACCCGGCTTGTCAAGACCTTTCAGAGGCGAGCCATCCTGCCAGTCTTCCGTGGGCGCGCGCGGTAGATGGTAGCCCTGTCTTTCAGCGAAGAAGCCACCTTCGTTCAACGGGCCGCGGGTGCGGTCGATGTGGTTTTCGCCGTGTAAGTTGCCGGTTAAGGACCAGATGATGTCGCTTTGGGAGGCATGCCCGGAGAGGGAGTAGTTGATGATTCCTCTGGGAGTTTTCATCATGTCTAGCCCGGGGCTCCAGTTGGTTTCCATGCCCATGTGGTCGATTACGACGGTGAGGACGTAGGGGGCCGATGGTGTGAGGGTCAGGTTGGAGGGGAGGGTGAGAGTTTGGTTGTAGCTTCGTGCGGTGGTGTTGCCGGCCCATGAGCCGATGTAGGTCGAGTTGAGCCAGACGGAGTTGCCGAAGGAGAGGCCGCCGGTGGTGGAGAGGTAGAGCGTGGATTCGTTGCCGGTGGCGGTGAAGTGGCCGCGGTAGACGAGGGAGCCGGTGTGGAAGCCGTAGTCGCTTGCGATTAGGGACGTGGGTGTTTTGAGTTCGAAGACGTTGCCGGTTTCATCGCGCATGGTGTTGTTGGTTTCGGTGTTGTCTGCTTTTTGCCATGCTGAGTCGTCGTACTCATTTTGGATTTCGGGGAGAGAGTGGATGTGTTTCCAAGGGAAGGAGGATAGGTCTGGTAGGTCGAATGAGGGAGGCGTGTACTTCAATTTTGCGGATATACGTCCGTGTTTCGACTTTCCGAGGTGTAGTTTCTCGTCGTTGAAATAAACGTTCCTCACCCCTCGAGTGCTGGTCAGGATTTCAAGGTCAGCGGTGCTGTTGAGATCACCAGTAAGGCGTAGCGAATGACCAGACTTCGTGGCCGTGCGCAAGAGATAACCAGCTTTAGCAATGACTACATCCTTGTCCTGTGAGGTGTAGTTCCCAGTCGGCTGTGGAGACTCAAGCTGCAAAACCCAGTAGTTGAATGCCTCGTTACGCCAGAGAAGGTAGACATCAAGCTTATTGCCGTAGTGGAGGACCTTCCTCTTCTCTGTGACTTCCCACTGCACAACATATGCCGACTTCTTCCTTGCGATCTTGACTGAGCCACCTTCAACGGACGGTCTGCCTAGGGAAGAAGCAAATGCAAGCTCGTGGGTCTCGCCGGCCAGACCGTATAAGAGTATTACCCGTTTGCCTCCGGACTTCGTATGGGTGTAGATCTCCGCAGATGAATATGCCATGTTGATACCAGAGACGTCGTAGTCGGTTACCTGCATCGGTCAGCTGAGAGATCAGTTGAATGTTCGAACAGGGAATACGAACGTGGATCTTGGAATCTCTCCCGTTCAAGGCCAAAGTGCCACCTAGCTGTGGGATAGTAAAATTTCCGTGAGACTTGGTGCTAACAGCAAAAGTGTACGACGTCGAGTTCAGAGTAGTGTAGTCAGAATGTCGGACCACGTAAAAGTTGGTCGTCTCCCCGAGAAGAGGTGTAGTCGTAATCGCAGACGTGCTAGCATAAGAAGAATTGGTCAAGTTTTGCGGAATTGCGGTTAAGTATGCTGGCGAGGCGACCATGTCCTGTGCGATGAGCTTTGCTTCATGATACTTCTCCCGATCGATTGCTCGAGTCTCTCTGATTGCGGCGCCGTAATCGTATGATGTGTAGCCACCCGACTGGCCTAGGTTGCCCCAGTTCGTGCCGCCGTAAGTCATGTAGATATTGAAGATGGTGATTCCATTGCCGAAATTGTTTTTGAAGAACACTCTTGCGAACTCTGAGTTGATCAATGCAGCACAGCCTTCCAGGCCAGGCCCACCCCAGAAGTCTAGGGCACCGCCTTGAAACTCGAGGATTGAGTAGGGTGTGTTGGGGCTCTGCTCAAGATGGAGTTGGCGAAAGTCGGTGTGTAAGTTTGATTGCGTCCAATTGGTAGGATCGGAGCAGTTCTGCAAATACATCAACACATAGCTAAAAGAGATTGTATCTGACGTCGAACAACTTACCCAGCCTCCTGGATAGTTGTCGTGGCCGTATATGTCTGGTCCACCAGGGTCACCTGGAGTAAAGAGGCCTATAGCGGCAGCTTCGTTGTTGACTATTTGCTGTCAGCTGTTTGCTCAATTTGTTCAGCTGTGATTCCGGATGAGCATTACTGAAAGGCACGACAATCCCCGTGTCGCGGAACTGTTGGTTGACGGCCTCAATGTACTCAACATCCGGCCATTCAACCCAGTCCATACCAAAGGTATACTCGTTCTCGGCTTGAAATGCAATCACTGGGCCGCCATTGGTAATCTGTGCATCCGCGATGACTTTACCAATGTTCGAGACATAGTTCTGCGTTGCTTCAAGGTACCCGCTCTGGTTGGTTCTGAGCATGTCCGAAGTACGTGAGAGCCAGCCTGGGAACCCTCCACCTGAGACTTCGGCATTGACTGGTAGAGGGTCAGTCATGCTTGCATGCAAAGTAGGTCAAGAAGCTGAAGGGCAAGGCCATACTGTATGGGCCAGGTCGCGCGATCAGGTACAAACCGACCTCTTCGGCTGCAGCGAAGAAAGGTTCGTATGCAAAGACACCTTCTGCGGAAAAGTCGCCTGGGCTACCCTCCAAGACGGCCCAATCGACGTAGAAAGAAACACCGTTGTAGCCGAGAGCCTTGATCTTTTGCAGAACATCTGTCCAAAGGTCTGGAACGGGCAGGCGCCAGGGATGGAATTCCCCCGTGTAAAGGAAGATGCGCTCACCGCGCACGAAAAGAGAATGTTCGTCCCATGTCACCTATGAAACGGTCAGGTGGGAATAGTACAAGACCGCTGAATTTGGGGTTCCATACTAGATCCTGTGCCTGACGCTTGTCTGGTAGAACGGTGAACCTTTGTCCATTGGAACTAAATCCAAGAGCAGTGTAGCAGAATAAAGATAGAGAGATGACGGCCGTGAGCCATCGAGCAGATGGGGCCATTTTTGACCGTTCACCAGACCGGTGGTTGTGAGGCACGATTCACAAGACTTACTGTTAGAGATACCTTGAAGCATTTATACGATCTAGGATATGAGCTCTTTGGGTGCCCTGTGCCCGGTCAAAGCATATGTTGGCTAATGTGGCGATGCCCCATATTAGCCATTCCAAGAGCTTAGATCGAATATGCAATGCATTGGTGGCAAGTCAGGGCAAGGCTGCAGCTATATAAGTAGGAAGAGGGGTCGTGCTGAAAGTTAGGATGCAGAGCATTAGCTTGATCTGTTGCGAGGCCTAGCGAATGTAAGATTGTGGTCAACCGTTACCCTATTGATGGAGTATATCGAAGCAGAGGTGCAGTCGAGCGGGGAACGGGGAAAATCATCTAGAAATCCTCCGGTATGCATGCTGTCATGCACTTCAACTACTGCTTTCGGAGCCCTGGATGCAGTTTAAGGACGTATTTGACGTATGTGAAAGAGGATCATGGCTTGAAAACCTGGACCAGGAGGGTTGCTGGATCACTTCTCTCGTATTCCGGGTAGCAGTTCAGCCTAATAGATCTCTACGACTGAGACGTACAAGTGCCAATGCCTGTAGATTCTAAGGAAGCTCGTCAAGCACATCCAGAGTCCTGTAGAGTTCACAAGCTAGTCGTCCTACATTTTGAGTTGCTGTGAGCCCTCATAATGTTGCCTGACGAAGGGTGATCGTGCTTCCCTCGCAATTGGGTCCAGAGTGAACATAGCGTATTTGCAAATCTCGAACACATCCCCGATTGTTCGAATCATGGCACATGCATCTTTAGTACTGGCAGTCTTTCTGCGGGAACACCTTATCGCATCGACGTGCAATCGTGTTATGGTCAAACAGTACAAGCACCTGACCTGAAGCTCAGCACAGCACTCGAGCCACCCTGATGGACTTTCTGACCAACAATATGGGGTATCCTAAAAGACGAGCATGACAAAATAGAAATACAAACCACATAGCCAGTAGAATAAACGTAATTGAAAATCTCCTATCTAATGTAGTGTAGAGTGATTGATGTCGATGGTGCACGATCATCTCGTCTCGCCTTCACCGGCGTTCTCGCCTAGCGCCTCCGAGAAGTTCTCCGCGAATCGTTTTGATTGGCTGTCGAAGGACCGCATAGCATCAATAATTAGTACAGTATAACGAACGACACCTCCCACACCCAACACAGCGCTCCGACCCAGCCGATACGATGTCCCGCCCACTCTCCCTCCCCATACGCCTCTTCTCTCAAACTACCCGGCAAAGCTCTTCAATACAATGCCTGCGCCAGCGTAGCGGCTACACACCCCTCACCAACACACCCATCCGCCAACAACGATGGACTTCTCCCTCCAAGCGAACCTTCGCAAGCAGCTCGCGATGCGCAAACCAAAGCCAGCCGATGATGAGGCAGCCGGCGCAGCCGTCGGTGTCGCGCTCGCAGAAGGAGCAGCAGGCGGCCATGATGCGCTCCGGCCAATTCCCCGATGACATCGGCCTGCTGCCGGACACGTTCATTCTGCCGCGAAACAGCAACGACCGCTGGAGTTGGCGGCTGAGGAAGAAGTGGCTTAAGGTCCGCTTCGTGGATTTCTACGGGTAAGAATTGGAAGAACACCTTTCTGGCAAAAGCAACAGAGAAAACACATCACAGAACAAGAACAAAAGTCCCTAACAACTTTCTTCTCCCCAGCTTCCTCGCCTTCAAATTCATGCTCGTCAAACCCCGCCCGCAATTCGGCATCCGCGACCTCCCCAGCAAAGCCGCCGCCATGCACTCGGAAATGTACACGGCCTTCGCCTCCGGCAACCTCGAATCCGTCTCGAGCAAAGTGTGCACCGGCCTGTTCGGCTCTCTGCGCGGCCGCGTGGCCCAGCGCGCGCCCAACACCTACCTCCGCTGGTCTGTGAAGAAGCAACTCTCCGCGCCCAAACTGGTCTCGTTCAAAGCAGCCGTGCTGCCGGGTCCGCCGGGGGAGCTCAAGGAGGAGCGCAACGCGCAGGTGCAGGCGGTGGTGAGGCTGCACACGCTGCAGGGCTTGCAGCACGTGAAGAGGGTGACGAAGAGGAAGGGCGGTAAGATTAGCACGGAAGAGGAGTTGGTTGGGTCCGAGGAGGAGAAGGAGAGTGTGGAGTATGTGGTGCTGCAGAGGACGTTGAGGAGGGGCAGGGCGAATGATTGGCAGGTTTGGGGATTTGCGAACGAGACGGATTTGCAGACTTTGCAGAGGATTGAGGGTTAGAAAGAGAGGGGAATGGGCATGTGTATAATTTTGAGATATTAGGTTGGGCAGGGCAGGAAACTCCGCTCGTGTACAGATAGTTGTACTGATAGAAGAGAGGTGGCATCACTTGCAAATCGAGCATAGCATATACCTCAAGATTCAGACCAATAGCGTGGGAAAAGATCTTGGTTCACGTTTGAAAAGTGTCATTTCCTTTCGATACTAGCAAACTTGTGATAGTTACGGAAAGCAAGGAGAATCATCGCCAAAGACAGTCCCGTGTTCATCCCCATCCGCTAAACATTCCATCATAAGCATGCTGTGATACGCCCAATTTCGTAGCCGGAAATGCGTCGTGCGCGCACACAGAGTTGGCTGACTTCGAAGAGAGAACGAAGAAAACAGCCAAAAACAAGGGAAGGAGCACACGGCCAAAGTGAGCGCTTTCAGATCCGGAACTATCCCGTCGCCTGGTACCCGCAAAATCAATCGGCCTGACACAAGCGGCGTAAAAGATATTGCCAGCGAACGAAATGCCGGGCCCGAAGGCGCCTGGCACGGTGGTTTCGCTTAGAAACCGTGCACCTTCACGGTCGGGGCATCGAGGCCGAGACCTTCCTTCTTGTCCGTGAGGAACTCTTGAACATCCTTGCGCTGGTCGCCCTGGAGCTGGATGACCTCACCCATCTCCGAGTCGCTCACGATGGTGCCATTGCAAGCGAACTTCTTCTTGATCACCTTGAGGATCTTCTTCTGGTCGAACTTCTTGGGCAGACCCTGGACAGTAGTCAAGGTCTTGCGACCGTTGCGCTCTGCGTGAGAGGGTTAGTTTGGGGTTTGGTCACGGGTCGGGCGGGGCGCGTGGCCTCTCGGACAAGCAGGGATGACGTACGCTGAATACGGATGTGGATGTAGTTCTGAGACTGCTTCTCTCCGCCGGTGTCTTCATCCGCTTCGGCGAACGGGTCTGGGAGGTTGGTTAGAATTGTGTTCCTTGCGCTTGGTGGGCGTGGAGGGTCCCAAATCGCGCCGCCTGTAGCAACCCCCTCTCTTGGTGATAGCGCGTGCCTCGCCTGCGACAAAGGCACAGCGGGTCACAGAGCCATGCCATGGCATGCTTTCGTAAAGCAGAGGGGGAATATGCGACAGGCGACGCGAGGTTGGTAGTGTCCCTCGAGTCAGCAAGACAACGTACCGAAAGACTTGAGGTTTTCAATTGATGCGGACATAAAAGACGGCGCTTCGCGGTGTCGGTGGAAAATTCGGAGGGTTGTCGTCGATGGGTAAGTTCCCGTGTGGTGAGTGTCGGAAGATAAAGTATCTGGGTTGCGGGTTTTGGAGTGGGGAGTCGGTGTTGTGGTTGTGGTTGTTGTTGGTGAGAGTAAGTGCAATCAGTCACTCACTCAGGCTGAGAAGGTGGGGTGATGAAAGCCTTCCCGCCAGTGAACGGGCTTGGCGTTAAGCGGGTGGCCTTTGTGACTTCACATTTGGGCGCCACCTGGACCGCAGCGAGCGCGCAGCAGGGTGGCGGCTCACTTTTGCCCCCGTCCCCATTCGCCACCACACTTTCTTATCTTCACCTTCGCATGTGATATGTTCTCACATTCAAAATCGAAGCCTTACTATTGGTGCTTTTAATTATCGACATAGCGATTCGGATGGAGTCGATGCTCTCCCCAGCAGTGAATGTCGCGCAGCCAGCTGGATTTCGAGGTGGCTATATCGTTGTGCGAACGAGAAAAAAGGCATATTGTGCTTTTCGACTATACTCATAGCTAATCTTGGCTTTTCAAGGTATATCAGGGTACGAATTGTCAGGGAATTGGCTGTGCTGCTGAGGCTTATTCGTCGCACGAGGCTGTGCTGCCAGACAGTTTGAATGCCTTCAAATATTCATAGTCCGCCCACGACATCCTCACCCGCTCAGCAAGCATAGAAGCTTTCTCAGCACCAAATATCTCGCACCACTTTACTTCCTTGCTTGCAAGATTGAGATTCCTGGACGTCTTGCTCTGGTCCACTCCTGTGGAATTGCGAATCGTATCGCGAAAATGCTGAAGTCGCATGTTCTGACCGCTAGGCTCTTCGGAAGGTGGCTCAATTTCCCAGCGGAAAAGAAGCTCCTCTGTCCGCATGTCGAGAAGACTGCATAGCTGATATACTGCCTCGGTTCCTTCGATGATATCGTCGGCGTCGACTACAATAGGCAGCTTGCCTTTGCCGCCGTTGCAGAGCTTGTGACGATACCAATCGAAGATTCGTCTTTGGTGTTTGAGGGTCGTGTAGAGCATAGAAACTCTGGTATTGAGTTCTGGGTATGGACTACCCATTACTCTCATCCAGCTTTCGAAAACGGCCATCGGGTTGCGGATTAGTATGATGGGCTGCCATGACAACATCTCATCATCAGAGAACATCGTCGGGTTTGCTCTTGGATCGTTTTCCTTCCACAGTTTGCTCGAGTTCTCGAGCGGTCTCTGTATCTCTGCGTCCCAAAAGGTACTATCAGCGGGCATCACCATGAAAGCGTGGTTCTTGATGAAGCAATGCTTTCTCTGGAAGCTATTAGTACATAAGAACCAAGAGGTAGAGGTAAGCCTACTTCACGAGCAGCAGAGTCCAGAGATTCCGCCAGCTGCCTGCGACCTTTTTCGACGAGGTTGTCGTAATCGTTCTTCTTGTCTGCTTCCAGCTTGGTTTCCTCTTCAACATCATCGAAATTCGCTCTGCCGAAATGGAAAGCGTCGAAAAAGTGGTACTCGGTGATATGCCATTGTTGTTGGCCAGAGAGAATGCGGGTCAACAGATTTGAAGCTGTTCTTGGGTGACTGAAAAGAAATGCTCGTCGCTGCACCCATTCTTCTTTGTCGTGCTCCATCCTAAGCTGGTTTCCATAGATACCTCGACGAAGCGGCGAAGCAGTATATCAGACTGCAACTTTGAGAAGGAATAACAAGCGGTCGGAACGACTGATTTTCGTGCATTTACTGCTTTGATAACTGCTTTAATAGGTGCACGGAGCTAATTACGTGTGCACGATCGATATCACAAGCGTGTTAAGTGCACAGGGCCTTGCGAGTCCCACAAAAAGGTATCCGAGATGCAGCATGCACACGCGAGACACGCTCGCCTGATATGGATGCAACCGGATTTACGAACGTGTCCTCGTCGACGCCGTACAACCAAGATAGCACACCGCACAAATTATCGGGCTACTGAAGTGGCACTGCCGTATATGTCGTGCACATGGTAATGAGTACGATGCATTTTCACCGCCAGCAGCCCATGCATCTCAATGCATTTTGAAAACAATTATTGCGAAGCACGAAAAGATGACAGCAGAGCGATCTGAGCACTCTCCGGAGATGATCATGCTCATGCAGCGTGACAGAATAAATTACAAGATCTCGCACATCGCCTGTCAAACGACAAAGAAAGTGATCATACCGACCCTCCCAGGATCCCACCATGAAAAGCTCGATAGATCACACCTCATATTTCCTTCGACTCAACGAAGAGGCTCTGGATGCTGAAGCTCCGGTCAGTACAAGAAATTCACAACACTTGCCAATCGAACTGATCAGCTTACACTGCATCCAGTTTGCCTACGATGCAGAGAACGCGAATCGATCAATATCTCCCAGCCAATACATCTCGGCCGTCAAGCGAATTGCAATGGCATTGCAATCTCTGGGCTTGGAGAAGGGCGACTGCGTAGTTTTGTTCAGCCGAGGCGACCTATACAACTGGGTGCTGGGAGACGGCGTGGTAGCTGCTGGAGGCATCTTCTGCCCTTTGCCGCCTGGCCAGACTGCTCAGCAGCTCTGGAAGACGTTGCAGACTGCCAATGCGCAATGGATATTTGCATCTCGGAAGCTCTTTCAGACGGCGTCAGAGGCGGCCATCTCGATTGAACTCGACAGTCGGCGCGTGATTCTGTTCGATCCATCTGGTCTTGACACTGACAATGAATCATACCAGGATGCTAAGCCACAGCACTGCTTTAGCTGGATGCTGGACGCCTTCGACGAATCTCTGTGGTCGAATCCCCATCTTGGACAAGACCCGAGCAAATCGACCGCCTTCCGATTCTTCACAAGCGGCACGACAGGTCTACCCAAAGCAGCCAACCTATCCCACACCACCTCATTGGCTCGCATGGATCCTCCAATACGCGACGATGAGCGCGGCATGAGAGTCCTGCACGTCCTGGGCCAGCACCATTCCACAGCTGTCCTCAACTGGAACCGCGCCGCGTCTGGGTTGCAGAAACTGTTCATCTCGCCGCGCAGAGATGTATCCTCGATTATTGAGAACATCCATCGACATGGCATTACGGATGTGTTTCTGCACCCTCGCATGTTGAATGGCATAGCTGCTATTCTCGAAGCAGATGGACGACAAGCGGAGAAATTGAAGTCGCTTGTTTGCGTCACGCTCGTCGGTGATTTGGTACAGAATGAGACGCTGGAAAGGTGCAGAAGCGTTCTTCCTCCGAACATCATGGTGAAGCCGCGTTATGGTCTGACGGAGGCTGGTGCAATCAACCGAATGCCAGACCACACTGCGTGGTCAGCCGGCGAGGTTGGGTTTCCAGACGGTGTTAGTGTGAAGTTAGTCACTCTCACATCCAAGCCATTTGGCAAATATAGCTCGCTAACCGGCTTTCGATCAGAATAATCGATCCAGAAACACTCGAACCCGTCGACCATGACACGCCAGGTGAAATCTGCGTCCACGGTCCCCGAGTCTTCGACGGATATGAAGGAGCAGGATCCGCGACCCAGTGCACTTTCCTTCCCCTTGGCGACGATGGTATTCAATGGCTAAGAACAGGCGACCAAGGTCTAATAAGCCCACAAAACGGCCAACTGAAAATCACAGGCCGGTACAAAGAAATGTTCCGAGTGGGCGGCGCGACAGTCCTACCGAGGGAAGTTGAGAACATCCTCCTGTGCCATCCTTCAATCGTCGATGCAGTGGTCACTTCGACGGTCAGTCGAAGGAGCAGAGAAGACTTGGAATGTCTGGCGTATCTTGTCACTTGCGGCGCTCTGGAGGCGGGTGATGTGCTGAGTTTCATGAGGGCTGAGTCGGGGGTGCCTCATCAGGTGCCTACAGGGGGTGTTGTTTTCTGTCAGAAAATACCGAGGAATGACGTGGGGAAAGTGCAGAAGAACGATTTGCGAGATGTAAAGGTCTTGCCGGGTTCTATGATGTATCTTTGATGCAGGGATTGTTTCGCCTTTGTCTTAAAGATACTCGATCTCTCTCAGTGGCGACTATATGTTTTAGAGGAGCCACGCTAAGGTTTCCTCAGATACTTACTTGGAGAAATAGATCAATCGATTGGTCAAATGATTAGATATCTACATACAAAGTGACTCGCCACCACTTGCCATCAACCTCAAGGATCCGCATTCGCCAAATCCTGCTTATACCTCTCCTTGGCCCTCTGCTGGCTCTCTCTGAAATCCACATGCGGCCTAGGATAATCCAATTTCTTAAACTCCGCCTCGCTGAGACGGTCAGCCGCCGCGAAGATCGCCTTGCCCTTCACGTCCTTCAACTCAGGAACCCACTTTCGGATGTACTCGCCGTCGGGATCGCACTTCTCCGCCTGCACCACGGGGTTGAAGATGGTGTAACTCGGCTCCCAGCCTTGGGTATTATTCGACAAGTCCCAATCGATCAAGTTCTCGGCAAAGTAGCGCTCGCCGCGACGGTAGTCGATCAGCATGTTGGCACGCAAGTACGACGAAGTATTCATGCGCAGACGGTTGTGCATGTAGCCCTCAGCGTTGAGCTGGCGCATGCCGGCGTCGATGAAAGGCTCGCCCGTCTTGCCTTCGTACCACTTCTTCCACCCCTCCTCGTCGTCTTCCCACTGCACGTTGTCGAATTTGAGGTTCTGCGGCAGGTTCATGGCCGTGTGCGGGGTGATGACGGTGATTTGGCGGTAGAATTCACGGAAGACGACTTCGCGCACCCAGGCGGCGAGGCCGGCGTCGCCTTCATCGAAGTGTTGGTTGTCGTTCCATTTTTTGGCGATGGAGAGGGCTTCGCGCACGCTGATTATGCCGGAGGAGAAGTAGGGCGATAGTCTGCTGGAGGGGTCGAGGGCTGGTTGGGAGCGGTTCTCGGCGTAAGTCGCGACTTTATTGTCGAGGAAATCGTTCAGGCGTTTGATTCCTGCGTCGTGCCCAGCGGGCCAGAGCTTGCGGAGGCGATCTTGGTCTTCTTTGCTCGAATATTGTTTGCTTTCAGGCAAATCGGGGACTTTCGAATCGAAGAGATCTTTGAACTCTTTGGCAGCTTTCTTGTCATTCCCTTGCGGCGGAGGGACAAGGTCGAGCAAGCTCGGGTCGTCCTTAGTCTCAGACAGCCACGCCTTGTGGTATGGAGTGAAGACTTTCATGGGCCCTCCGCTTCCCGTGGTCAAATCACCTGGCCTGACCACCGTCTGATCGTGCAGAGCATCGAAAGACAGATCCTTCGTGTCTTTCACGTGCTTGGCCACTTTGATGTCCCTCCTCAGTTCGTCTACCTCATACTCGATGTTTGCGTAAATATGCGAGACGTCGTGGTCTTTGACGAACTGCATGACATCCTCCGTCTTCTCTGCGCGCTCCTTGGCAGTCACGATCGCGAGCGGGATGTTCTTCTCCTGCAGTGAGGCCTTGAGTTTCTGCAAACTCTCCAGAATGAAGTCGGTGCGAGGAGCGCTGGTGCCGTGCCATTCCATGTCCTTAGGCGAGAACAGGTACATGGTGATCAGGCTGCCTGAGCCCTCTTTCGCCTTCTGTGCGGCGGCGTGCAGACCGCGGTTGTCATGCTCTCTGATATCCTTGGAGCGGAACCAGTGAAGGACATTGCGGGTGTTATTCAGGTCTTTTCTTGTATTCTCGAGGAGCTCTTCCAGTTGCTCCATCGGAGTGTTCTCGTCGATCTCCTTTGCTCTTTTGGTGGATGGATGCTTGAGCATATCGTCCGTGCTCTGGGAGCGCTCATGTTTTCCTGTCATGGCTGCGGGTATTGATGTAGAAAACGCACGAAACAGTGTCGATTGAGAGTGTGTACGTATAGAGAGTGTTGGTAAGGCGAATAGATGGATACGCATGGAGCGTAGGGCAGGGAGAGGAGAAGGAATGAATCTTCGAAACAAGAAAAGAGCGCCTTACCATTGACTTTACTTACTGGATTGCCCTTGGGCGCAATGCGCGAGCCAGGCACTGCGTCATGGGTGGTTGTGGTTACGGCGTTGCGGTTGTGCCTGGATCGCGGATCGCGCTAAGATCTCATCGAATCGCGATTTTGAGATTGGCGATGCGGAGAATTTTCCCATGCACGTCTTGAGCAGATCAGTGGTCGAGCCTTCCCAATCACTCATAGTTCACGACAAGACATACACCCTCCAGGCGAGGTCGTCTGGATCTCGGGATATTTGCGTAATGGGAAGATACTCGTTTCAAGATTGGTAGGATATCCCAGCGTTGATGAGATCTCCCATGTCAATTTTATGGCGCCATCGAATCCGCAATAGCAAGATCGATCACGATGTCCCAAATGAAAACGTGGGGAGGTAAAACAATGTGAACCAAATCTTTACATAATATACCTGATGGAAAGACAGTATATACAAAATAGACATCCAAAAACATAGAATTACAAAGCTTCCATCAAGTCGCGTTCGGATCCCTAGGCTCGGTAGCATATTCGCCTCGCACTTCTCTCTGCGTCATGTTGGCCTTTCCAATAACCGTCTGCATGATCGCATAGTTGACAACACACTTGATTCCGATCTCCTCACCCCGCCTCACAATGTAGCCATTGATGTACTCGACCTCAGTTTGTCTTCCAGCGCGCACATCGGCCAACATCGAACTGATATTGTTGCGGGTCGTGTTGGCGACGTTGACCACCAGCGTTTCAAGACGCTGAGAGCTGAATCTTGTTTCGATGTTGGGAACGTTCTGCAGCTCGGGCAGTGAGCGGATGACAAGCGAAGTCTCGGCGAGCATAAGTCGCAGGGTGCGTGTCATTGCAAAGTTGTACAGAATGCTGCCGTTGCGGGCGTCGAGGAGGACGGTGAGAGGGTTGAGCACAGAATTGACTGCGAGCTTCTCGAGCTGGAGTTGAAGTAGCTCGTTGGGCGTGAAACCGACTGCGCAGAGCACAGGTGTACGTGTAAGTGTGCGAAGAAGGTAGCGAGAGGAGTCTGCCCACAGCTCGGACTGGGTGTCATGGATGTCACGGTCCGCAGGTTGTGCCAAATCGGTCACAGGCGATTTGGAGGCGGATGAAGGCTGCAGAGAAAGGGCGATGGTGCCATGGCCTGCGTGGACAGCATAGAACGGGTTGCGTTCGGCGATTGCAGGCGGAACATTGACACCGTGCGTGATGATGCCTTGCATGTAGTTTGGCCTGTCTTGCTCGTTAGGGAACAAGTTTGCGTTCACCTCATCGATGACGCCCATTCCATTCTGCAAGAAGCAGATAGTACTGGTAGGGGCCAGACGGTGCTTGATTCCTGCCAGCGCCGCGATCGTGATTGGCGCCTTGGTAGTAACGAGAAGATTGTGAATGATATCGTCTTCAACGGGGTTCCCATCATCATCAAACTTCTCGACCATCTCTTCGGTTGCCTCATCGGAAAGTTCGTGAGGCGCCTCTTGCTCTTGCTCTTTGGCTACCTGGGCAGCCTCATGCGGCCTCCAAATCCCTTCAGCGTCGTACAAGCCGGTTTCACCCTCTTTCAGTTCCACGCCGTGTTGCCTCATGATAAGCGGCAGAAGCTCGACTTCATATCCTTTCCTCTTGATCTCGGTGCCGTCATCGCTGATTGTGATCTCTTTGGCGCTCTTCTCCCAGGCGTCCAGTAGAGCTCTTTTATGTAGAAGGAGGGTTACAGGAGGTGGATTCGCAATGCCGCGCAGTGAATGAGCTACCAGCTTGCCAATGCTTCCAGTTCCGAGAATATGGATGCGCCGAGGCACTGATGTTTGTGTCGCGTATTGGCGATCCATTGCGCTCAAGGAGTAGTCCATAGGCTTGTCGTTCAGGTCGCCGCTGTTGTCGATGTCGTCCTGGTCTCGCGCCACCAATGCGTCTCCGCTAGATGTGCTCTTTGACTCCATGGCAGCCTCTTCGCCTCTCCACCATGAGACCGATCGTATGCTCTGATGTTGGAAGAGGTGCAAGGCCACCCGGCCCGCTTGAAGGCTATCGGCCAAGCATCCTCGGTTGGGCCGCGGTATTCTTCGCGGGAGGTGGTGGAGGGCTGTGAAATACAGATTGGCCGTGGTGCTATGAACCTAGCATAGCAGTCCTGGAAAAGGAAGTTGTGAATGCCAATGTGGCGAGAAGGCGGTAGATGTGAGATGTCTGGGTGTTGGCTGGCGTAGGAGGGCAAAATCACTGGCGTCAAGACTTGGGAGGTGATGCTTCTCTTGCGCTCGGAAGTTCAGGGCTCAGCTCCGCAGGGCGAGAAGGTCTGTGGGAGCATGAGCTCTAACCATACAACAAACATACAGGAGATGCTATGAGATATACACTTTCTATACCTGTTCATAAGATGTCATCTGCATTGTCGACTAAACAGTCAGGCATCGCCCTGAACAGAATACTTCGTCTCCCAGCACCTCTTCGCCAACGTACCTTTTCCGTCCTCAACCGTCCACCACCCAACTATCCCGGTCATGTGCCTCTAACATACATCGAACGCGGCGCCTTAGCAGTTGGATCAGCTTTTGGTTCTCTGTTCAACCCTTACCGCCATGATCTCATTGCCTCACTAGGCGAGGCGACCGCAAAGCCTTACTTCGTAACTCGGCTCCGTCATGCCATGATTTCACACCCGACTGGACGAAGGATCCTGCGCGACAGACCAAAGATCACCTCGAAGACTTTGTCCTTGGAGAAGCTGAGACAACTGCCGGAGAACTCTGTGGGTAGAGCATATGCAGCATGGCTTGACAGTGAGGGTGTGACGCCGGACACGCGTGACCCTGTAAGATACATTGACGACCCGGAGGAGGCATACGTTATGCAGCGATACCGCGAAATTCACGACTTTATTCACGCCATTACTGGTTTGCCTATCATCATTGAGGGTGAATTGGCTGTCAAGGCCTTTGAGTTCGCGAACACTGTGCTGCCCATGACAGGACTTAGCTTGGCCGCGATCGTAAGATTGAAGCCTGTTGAGCGCAAGCGGTTCTTTGAAGTCTATGGACCTTGGGCGATGGCCAATGGCCTTAAAGCGGAGGAGATGCTGAACGTGTATTGGGAAGAAGAGCTGGAGACAGACGCAGACGAGCTGAGGGCGAGACTTGGAATCGAGATGCCGCCCAATCTTCGAGAGATCAGGAAAAAGTTGAGAGACCAAAAGAGAGCTGAGAAGGCTGCGCGGGAACAAACCTCGTAATTGGGGAACTGTTTTGCGCACAAGTGAAGACTGGCCTATGAACCAGCCGTCGCGCCGTGTGTCTTCACGGCGAGCCCGAGCATCTCGGCGATCCGATTGTACAACCATCATTGGCATCAATGAGCTAAGGAACTGGTCTCGCTTGAATGCATAGCCCAGGGTCGTAAAGCAACGAATCCGGCATACAAGACGTTGCTACGCGGAAAATCTACTCTCACGAGCGGAATGGATCTTTGGAGGTCTCAAATCAACTATCATGACAATGTCGCCCAAAGTATTGACCTCATTACGATGCACGCGCAAAGCAAAACTGACTGTATTATCGCGTCCCCAACATGTCGCCGCGAAGAGTTCTGGACTTTGAACTGCGGCAGAGGAAGCCAGCCTTCATTTTCCAGCCTCAGCCAATGACAACCGGCATACACACTTCAATAATATTTCGCGCCGCCACAGGCGCAAAGGCTACAGTGCCATATAATACTGGACACGCTGCGTGCGGCACGCATGCTTTCGGCTTCGCGACCAGGTCATATGTACTACCATCGAATCATAGAACAACATAGCCTCCCATCAACGCGAATCCAGGTGACTAGGCTTGCACCGCTTTGGGTCACATTTCACTTACTCGCCAAAGAACATCACGCTCACATAGCATTACATTGTTTTCGGCAGCCTCTCCTATGCGAGCCGGCCTGGAAGTACGGCTCGTGGACCGGGGCAGTCGCTTCTCAATGACATCGTTCTCCAATCGCACCGCTTTACAGTGGCACCATGCAGTCCAGACGTGCTTCGAAGCCCCTGCAACTATCACTTTGACCAGATGCCGTGGTCAAGCGTTGTGCCGGCCGCAGAAATTCATCGAAATATCATCTGTAAGCGACGGATGCCGCCTCAATGCCTCGAGAGCCGATCGAGTCGGCGTTTCTTACCATGGCCTCCTGATATTGGCCTCCTGATACAAATATCAGCCTCTGGCATCCGCTCGATAATGACCATGTCCAATTTTCAGTCAATTTATCCATTCACTTGTTATACTTTGTCATTAATACTTGTTCCCACGCAGTACATTCTTCGACATTTCTCACCCAAACATCTTTACATATACAGTCCTTACATTACATTACATTACAGACATGCGATCTCTCTCTCATCTTCTCATCGCAGCTTGTCTCGGACTGCTCTGCAGTCTGGCACTCGCTGTGCCAATTATCACTGTTTCTCCTGGCACCGTGGAAAAGATCATCATCACAAAGGACAACACGATCAACGCAACGGCCCCGGCGCCAAACGATATTGCCGTTTCGGTTCATTCTTTCGCAACCTCTGCAGCTCCAGACAGTGCAAAACTTCCCCTGGCCTTGGTCAACAACTTTTCTGGAAAACGGATCAACGCCTATGTCACAGGACTTGACTCGAAGGGTCGACTCGTCATGCTTCGTCCAGACAGCACTTTCTACTACCCTTCTTCCAACCCCGGTCAGGTGATTCCACAGCGAGTCACTGCCAACGTTGCAATTCCTCTTGGACCTAAAGGAAGCACAACTCACGTTGCTATCCCCGACTACATCTCATCAGCGCGCATCTGGTTCGCCGAAGGCACCCTACGTTTCTGGACCATCTGGTCCATCGAAACAAACGGGCCCTCTCTCGTCGAGCCCTCAGCCATCAACCCCGAAGACCCCAGCTCAACAGTCAACTGGGGCTTCGTCGAATTGACCAACACCGCCGCCGGCGGCTTGTACGCCAACATCTCCTACGTCGACTTCGTCGGCCTCGTCCTCGGCATGTCCCTGCGAACAAGAGGAACCGACACCATCCAGAGCACCAAAGGCCTGCGCCCCAACGCCGTCCCCGCCATCTGCAGAGCGCTCGTCGACCAAACCGCCCGCGACGGCATGCCCTGGGGCGACCTGTGCCTTGCCACCGCCCCCGGCCGTCCGCTGCGCATCATCGCGCCCATAGATTTCATCTCCACGAACCCGCGAGCTTTCCAGTCCTATTTCACAAAGTACATCGACCGCGTGTGGAAACACTACACGACGCACACCCTCACGATCAACACGCAATCGCCCGCCGGCCCTGTCGCCTGCCGCGTCACGCCGGACAACCTCCTCACGTGCGCCGGCGACAGCAGACCGTACGCGCGCCCCTCCGCGGCGGACATTTTCGGCTGCAACAGCGGGCCCTTCGCCATTTCCGGCTCCGACAACGCAATCCACCGCGCCATTGTGCCGCGCCTCTGCGCGGCGTTCAATCGTGGCACCCTCATGCTCGAGGGAGGAGGGGGCGCGACGCAGCCCGGCGTGCACGCTGATAGGTATTATCAGGCGGGACCGGTGAATTGGTATAGTGCGTTCGTGCATAGGGAGGAGGTCGATGGGAGGGGTTATGCCTTTTCGTATGATGATGTTAATCCCGATGGGGGCGTGGATCAGAGTGGTGTTGTGGCGGGGTGGGCAAAGGAGTTGACTGTTGTTGTTGGTGGGCCGTAGGTGGATGGATAGTGGTGAGGATTTCGGGGGTGGTTTGGGTGGTTGGATGGGAGTTTCGGTTTGATGTTGGTATGGAAGGATGGAGTTCGACCGTTGTTGTTAGTGGGCTGGTCGTGATGGCGAGATTTGCATGCGGACTTGCGAGTGCTGCTTTTGTTTGGTTAGACAGGCGTTTGTTTTTATGATGTGTGATGGAGGATTTGTACAAACCTTGGATGTCAAGATTGATAGTAGGACAATACAGAAAACAAAACCGGTAATGCACGCTAGGAAGCCATGCGATTGCGACTCGGACCTTTTTAACTACCAGGCTCCATTACAAAAGTAGATTGGGGAGGTTTGTAGGGTTTGGAATAAGTATTCTCTTTCATTCATACACGCTAAACTTCGTACAAGAGGAAATTAGAATTACATAGTTTCAGTTCTTGACATCCTTCTCGGCCTTGTTCTTGAGCTTCTCGGCCTCCTCGACCTTAGACTGCAAGACCTTCTTGATCTCCTCGACGGCGCTCTTGACGAGCTTCTCAGCCTCATCGCCGTGCTTCTGGCCAATCTCCTGCAGTTGCTGCAGCTTGCCGCCAATGTCACCACCGCCGGGGATCATGTTGAGGAGCTGCTCGATACCGCTGCCGCCACTGCTCTTCGAGACCTTGTTGACCTGCTCCTTGACGAAAGACTGCAGGTCATCGGTGTTGCCGGACTTGGTGGCGTCTTGAAGTTTCTCCCACAGCTGGGAGAGGTCGCCCTTGAGGAGCTTCTCTTTGTTGTTCTCGACGAGCTCCTTGATCTGTGGGCTCTTGTCAAGCAGAGGCTTGGCCTGCTCAAGACCCTTCTGCCACGCCTGGTCGCCGTACTTCTTCAGCTCCTCGCTCTTGTCCTGCACGAGCTTCTGGATCTTCGTGACGGACGTCACACTGAAGCCGGACTGGAGGATGTTTTGCACCTCGTTCCACGTCTCGTCGACTTGCTTCTTGGCCTCCGGTCCGTACTGGTCGCCTATCTGCTTCAGCTGCTGGAATGTGCCGCCGAACTTCTCCTTCAGGTTGGGGTGGTTGTTGAGAATGTCCTCGGACGCGTCGCCGGCGAGCTTGCCGATGCGCACGAACGTGTCCTGCAGGATCTCCCAGGCCTGGGAGGCGGAGTCGGCGGTGAAGCCGGACTTGGTGACGCCCTTCATCTGGTCATAGGCTTCACGGACGATCTTGTCGACCTCCTCGCCATGCTTGCTGCGGATCTTCTCGAGGTCGTCAAAGGCCGTGTCGACGTAGGTGGAGGCGCCGGGGATGAACTTGGTGTAGCTCTCGACGGTCTCCCTCAGCCATTGAGTAGCCTGGCCAGGCTCTGGGGTATATTGGGTAGTCTTCTGGAAGGCAGAGTCGGCGGTCGCCTTGGCGGAGTGGACGCTGTTGACAATGCTTCTTGCGCCAGAGAAGTGGTAGAAAAGGAAGCCGGTGAGGAGAGCAACACCGCCACCGACGATACCGCCGGCCATGGCACCATTGCTGCCGCCCTGCTTTGCGCCCTCTGTAGACTGGAAGCGAATGTTTTGACGCTGGTTCAGGCGCACGGGCTGGCGGAGTCTGAGAGCTCTCGTCGACCTGAAGGCCATTCTAGGTGCTGCGGGAAACATTGTTGCTGTGATCTGAAGTGAAGATGAGGGGAGGGTGTAGGAAGTGTTATGAGGAGATTTGGTGTGTGAGGAAGAAGGAATTGGAAGTAATATTTACGAATAGAAACAATTTTTGGAAGGCAAACGGCAGGTCTTGTAGGTTCCTGAGAGCTCCTGTTGCTCTGGTCCAAATCCAGCCGCGGTTACGCTGAGTGACGTTGTTGGTGACTTGCGTAGAAAGTCAATTCAACATGTTGTCATCGCATGTAATCACAAGCGCCTACCTCCGTGGACCAGGCTCGACCAGTCTGGGACGGCACGTGCTTGCCATGACAGCCATTTTAGCCAACCCTTCGTAATATGCATAACGACTTGTCGTCATGATTGAATGGAGAAGATGGCAATCATGATGGAGTCTTGATCATGGAGAAACGCCGCACGTCCTCCCCGAAGGCCGATGCTGAACACGCAGATCTGCACCAGGATCGGCCGGTAACGTCTACCCAGGTACACCATGAATACTGTGTACAATACTTCGACTCTTCGACCTTCAGAATGCTTTCCCATACCACATGCAGGTTCTATCGATTTAGATCTTTCCAACGGAAGCTGGCAAGAAACTTCGTCAATTGCCGTATGCGATTGCCTTGACGGCCAAGGCGCGGACCCATAGCATCGAATGAACATATCAGGGGGTCAGCATGTACATGCACGTGTATGCATGACGAAGGCACAGTCGCTGGTTCGAACAAGGCTGTAAAACAAGGCTATGCTGGTAAATACTTGTGAACACCATCTGCTGCGCACAGTATGGATGATGCGTTAACAACACTGATTAGCAACCGTATAAATGACCGTCATCAGTACATGTATCTTCTCGCTCGCAGGGACAGTCAAAACTAACTTCTAACGGCGCATCGCAAATTCATTATTGCCTTTCAGAACAGCAACGTACGCAAAAGCTCAGCCTCGTGAAGCGAAGATCCAGCCGACTTGTTGGTGGCGTCCAGTGGCACGTCGAATGCAGATGCACGTAAGCTCATGGCTGCCTCAAGGGTGTTTGTAGCCATAGTCAAAAGTGTTTCGATGCCCATGGTCTGGCGAGGCTATGGCTAGAAACCTTCCATCCACTCTGGAACTTTGCACTCTTGGACTTTGTCACCTCATACACTGAAATGTCGCCGAAAGAAGCGCGTGGACACGTTCATTGGAAGTCACCTACAATTGTTCTGTCATCCTTCATTGCTGCTTTGGCGTTCGCTCTTGGCCATCATGCATTCTACCTACGGCTGAGCGGCAGCGTTGTTGACGCTGAAGGCGGACTTTTCGACCAGCAAGTCAATATTGCTATCGGTACAGGCTTTGCTTTCCTCTTCCGCGCCTGTCTGATAGTCACCGTTGGGGCTGTATACTGGCAAGTCTTCTGGGGGACCATCATTCGCAAGGCTAAGTCGCTCCCACTTTCAGACTTGGACTCCTTGGCCGGCATACTTGGGTCTTTACTCGAATTCTCAAACCTTCGAGCCCTAATGAGCAATCCAGGACTGACGGCGTTGGCTCTACTATGCTGGCTGCTACCACTGGCTGCTCTTCTACCACCCGCCACGTTGGCTGTTGAGACTGTCAGTCAGACGGAATACACTTTTCACCATGTTCCAGCCCTGAACTTTTCAGCCGAAGCCATGTTCCAAAGAGGTTACTTATTCGATGAAGTCAGTGGACCTGGACCTGAGCTCTCTCGTCTAGCCACAGCCACTGCTTACCAGAGCACAGTGATGCAACCACCGGCAATAGCTGTTAATTCTAGCTACAAATCGCAATTTCTCGGTCCTGCTGTACGTTGTGAGCCAATCTCATCTGAAGATCTGGCATGGTTTCAAAATTACATGGAAACGGATTGTCCCAGCCACAACTGGACGCAAGGCGCATACATTGAATGTGGTCTAAATCGAATACGTATCACATACATTGCTTGGCCCATGACGCCTCTACCTTATGTTAACTTCTCAGACCCAAATGGAGACCAAAGGCGTCCTCCACTCCTCCATAATGGGAGTAGAGCGAGCGGCAAGGATATAATGGACACCTATCCCACAGAAAGGCAACACGGTTCGTCGAGTATAATTGTCGCTACTAAAGCTTACTCCGGAAAAGGCGAGTTTCGATTTTCTCCAAACAAATGGGAGGTGATCAACTGCACACTCTACGAAGCCATGTATGCGATGGATGTTCCTTCCTCAGCGAACGGCGGTGGCAGTTTTGCCAATCTCACGGTAGAAGTACGCGCACTGCAATATTACGAAATTTACGATAAGCACCAGGGGTACTTTGCCATCATGGACTGCTTGATCAAGCTCGTTAAAGGACACGTTGTCGATCAGGGAGGAAATGCCAACCTGATTGAGGCAGTGACGGACATTACACAGACGTCCCTAATGTTCACACGGCCATTGTTGTACACCGCCAGGGTCAGAAACGTAAACGAAAGCTGGGCGATAGCAGATGCTATCCGTGGAGTCTACAAGGTGTGGCCCGAAGAAGCCTTTGCTTCATCACACTTCAACCGCTCCCTCGCGGGAGCCATCGAAGAGCTCTCCCATAACCTCACCCTTTCGCTGTTCAGCAGACCGGCATTCCTCAAGGAAGTTGGCGACCGCGTCGAGGTCGCCTTCGATCACTGGTCCAACGTGTACGCCTATCGTCAAGCAAACCTCATAGCTTCTTACAGCACCGCACTGGGTCTTTCGCTGCTAGCATGCATTGCGGGGTGCGTCAGCATATATCGCAACGGCGCCTCTTATAGCAATCTTTTCTCGACGATGCTACGAACGACCCGGGGGCATATAGGTACCTTTGACGACATTCTCACCGCGAAAGACAAGGACGGCGCGGATCCGCTGCCTAAGCATCTGGCTATGGCACAGATTGAGCTAGGCGGCCAGAGAGAAATGGCAAGTGATGGCGGTGGCACGCGGATAGAGTTACAGCAGAGGTTTGATGCGGCTGATGAACAGAGCAGTATGATCTCGAGGTCTGAGGGTGAAGAAGGAGTACGCTCTAGTCGCTCTGCTTCGCTTTCATAGAGTATCCGCCTCTCGTATTGCACGCTTGCCAGACTGATGAGCAATTGCCGTCACCTTGAAGCTCACCATCTTTCAGAGACCCTTCAGCGCTCCCCACTTCCTCATCCGTTTCTGTAAATCCGAGCGCTCAGATGTCTCGCTGAGTACCAGCTCTGTTGTTTCCGGCAAAAGTTTCGTGAAGCTTGGACATCTCACATGGACCTCTACTGCACATGCACAAAGCTCCTGGAACCCCACGTCACCAAGGAAGCCTGCGAAAACCCATAATTGGCACCAAAAGTGCGCCTTGAGTCTTGTACGCTCGTGGTGGACAACAGAATCATCCATTCAGCCGTCGAATGGTGCACCGCAACAGGGTGCACAAGGCAGGTTCTTGTTGTAGATCCACTCAACGTAGAGAGCGAAGTATGTCGCTGGAAAATGATCTAAAACGACGGTGCGATCGCGTGCTTCAACCCAGTTGCCAGAACATGCCGCGCGGAAGAAAACTGAGGTCTCGAAGATCTTGTATCGGTGGACGATGAACTCTGTGTTTTCGGTGATCACCATGATCATGTCGGACCATATGGAGCTAAAGTTGGATTAGCCAACGATTGATGTGACTGTACTCGATAATTTACTTACCTCTGGCGCTCCTTCTTGCCATTTTCCTGCTCTGAGTCGTGCTGCTTGTCGTGCTCTTCGCTCGGCGACCCGCCTGTGGCCTCTGCCATTGCGTGAGATGCGAGTGCGAGGTGGTAGATGCTGGTACGCGGTCACGCAAAACGAAGCGAAGCGATTGCAGGTTTGAGTGAGCGTCGGACAGAATTTCGCTGATCAATGGCGGATTGAGGAATGCAGGATCACATGTCACGAGGTTGCACGTTGAGCGAAGTAGCGCATGGCGTTTCATGCGACGCCAGTGTCGAATGAGTTTGAGCCTAGACTGCATAGTAGTGAATGCGGACGGTCAATAGATCGAGGAGTGAGTAGTTGGCTCACACGTCTCCCATGGCAGTTTTCAAGCCTCGACATGGCGAATCTCCGGGTACAAGTGAGGTTTTGTGATGCTGCCACATATCAAGCATCCGCGCTGACGAACACCTTGAGAAACACATTCTTTCGCAGAGAAGTGAAATCTTTGTGCTCTTGTTGAAGGACGAGACGCAGGTATTGCCTTCATTCAAGGCCTTCGTGTATCGGATCATCGATCACCGAGTGCGATGCGAGGCAGATTTGTGATTTGGTGCTACCTAAAACCAACTATAGACAAGTATTCAGATGGATCAATACAGACAGCGCATAGAAACACGAGAACGATGATTTCAGTGTCTGATGAATGGGATGAAGGAGTTTCAAGAACAGAAGTGAAGTCAATGAACACGCAGCCTCGGTAAACACAACCCCGAGCGAGTGCGGAGACACTGGGTGATCTGCATGCAACCATATCCCGGTGGTAGGTCAGCACTTTTATTATTCCCGACATCAACTATCTCATTGTCTTCATTCTCGATTAGATCAAATTGATACATGTATGATCTGACGGATTGACGAAAACTATATATTGGGCAGCACACAATAGACCAAGGACAACTATGTCGTCGGATACAAAGATCTCGGTCGCCGAGCTCGACAACCACGCCACGCCAGACAACTGCTGGATAGTCATCAATGGCAAAGTGTACGATCTCACCAACTTTGCGCCTAATCACCCTGGCGGGCCTGACAGTAAGAATCCTCATCATTACCCGTCTTACAAGAATACAACTCACAGCAATCTTTCAGTGATCTACAAGTACGCCGGCAAAGACGGCAGTAAAACCTACAATGACTTCCACGCCGCCAATCTGATCGAGAAAGAACTGGGTCCGTCAGAGAAGAAAGGTGACTTCGACACCAGCACCATCACCGACACCTGGCTTGAAGCACAGAAGGAAGAAACCGTCTCAGAGGCCGACCCGAACGAAAAGCCGCCTCTCTCGTCCATCATCAACTTGGATGACTTCGAGCAAGCATTTGCCAAGTCTGGCAGTCAGAAAGCAAACGCCTTCGTCTCAGGCGCTTCTAATGATTTGCTGACGCTCAATGCCAACAAGACTTTCTGGCAGCGCCTGTGGTTCCGTCCGCGCGTGATGCGTAATGTCAGCGCTGTCAACACTAAGATGAGCATGCTGGGTGTTGATGTCAACATGCCTGTCTGGATTTGTCCCATGGGCATTGCTAAGACTGCTGGTCCAGAGGGTGAAGGGGCGCTGGCTAGAGGTGCAAAGACCGCAGGTATCGTGCATTGCGTTTCGACGACTGCTTCGATGGGTGTGGAGGATATTGTTGCAAGCGGTCAGGGAAATCCGTTCTTTTTCCAGCTGTATGTCGATAAACAACGGCACAAGACTGAAGCTGTATTGAAGCAGTTGGAAGGACTCCCAGAGGTCAAGGCATTGTTTGTCACGGCTGACTTGGCTGTTGTGTCGAAGAGAGAGGCAGATGAGAGGGTCAGGACGCAAGTGCAAGTCAGTGTCTACCAGAATGGGCAGAAGTCTGGGGTGGACAAGAAGGGTGGCGGGTTGGCGAGGAGCACCGGGTCTTTCATCGATTGGGCACTCTCATGGGACGACCTGCCATGGCTGAGAAAGCACACGAAACTGCCTATTCTTGTAAAAGGCATTCAGTCTGCTGCGGATGCGAAGACGGCTCTTGATCTTGGCTGTCAAGGTATCGTGGTATCTAACCATGGCGGAAGAGCATTGGACAGCGCGCCGGCCACGATCCTAACGCTGCTTGAGATGAGAAGAGACTGCCCGGAGGTATTCGACAAGATGGAAGTCCTGGTTGACGGCGGAGTGCGACGAGGCTCAGACGTGCTCAAGGCCGTACTCTTGGGTGCGAAGGGCATCGGTGTGGGAAGGCCATTCCAGTGCTCAGTGATGTATGACACAGAAGGCGTGGAGCACTGTGCTGATAGTGAGTTGTCTCTCCTGGTCTGTCCTGATGATCTTACTGACGAGTGTACAGTCCTCCGAGATGAGCTTGAGACTGCGATGAGGCTGTGCGGTATCACCGATCTCAATGCCGTTCGCGGAGACATGTCGTGGCTCAACACAGCTGAGCTCGAGAAATATCTTCCGCCGACGTCGGCTGTCAAGAGTGGTTGGCTGAGTGGACTCTTCAGGTCAAAGCTGTAGAGCAGATAGATTTTGAGACTTTATAGCAGTGCTAAAGCCATTGCGCCCGAGTTTGTGAGGCAGCTCAATTTTCAGAAAAGACACAGGCGGATCTGGAGAAGCCAAAATGATTCCATCTGATGAGGTCAGAAATGAGAAAAAATGTTGTCGTCGTGAGATGAATCTAAAATAAGCATAAATCCAAGCATGTGATAAAGCCTACTCCCACTCTTTCTCCCCAGACGACCCCACCAAGTGATGAACCACAACCACCGACTCCATGTCTCTTCCCACATCCAATGCCTCCGCCCTTTGAGCCGCCGTCAACCTCGCACTCCTCTCGCACTAGCTCTCTCCAATCAGACCAACTGTACCCTCGTGCAGCCTCGTCGCGCCATCTGAAACCCGAAGATGCATTTCCGAACACCTCCCCGCCCTACCAACAGCAGCGCTCTCGCAGCCCGCTAGGCCGCAGCGACACCGTCACAGCCGCAACAGCACATCTCGCCAGCAATGGAAATACTACAAATCCCACGCGCAAGCATCGCGACAAGCGACGAGGCCGCAGTAGCAGCCGGCGGCGCCACCGGCCGTGGAAAAAGCTGTTGTGGGTGAAGCAGAGTTACCCGGATAATTACACCGACGAGGAAACGTTTCTGGATCATTTGCAGCGCAACCCGCGCTTGCAGCCTTATGAGTTCTGGACACTGGTTGCGGATAGTACAATTATTGTGCAGCATGTGTGTTCGGTCATCATCTTCGTGTGCTGCTTTACGGGGATCTTCCAAGAGCGCGTCAGCCCGAGTGCTGTTGTTGGGTGGGCAACTTTTGGAACGGTGGCTGGTTGGGTGTTAAGAGACTACTGGCATACCAAAGAGGAAGTGGATGAGATGGGAGATATGGGCAGGTTTGACGGGCTGGGAGAGCTGGGTGAGGAAGTTGCGAATACCGGCAGAGCATCGCTGGATGCTAGCACCATGCCTAAGGAGCCAGTGCTACCGCCCAATGGAGTCCACTCGCGAGCCCATTCGCGAGCCCATTCGCGCAATCCTAGTCTCACGTCTGTGACTGGAATACTGCAGCCGCCACAATCACCTCCCATGGCACCGAATGCAGATGTCAATTCTAGCCCGGTACCCTCGCCGACTTACATTCCACCTTATAACAACCGGCCATCCAGCCTCTCTCCACGGATGGTCGAGCGACTAACAACAGCGAAGTCAGCCATTCTTATCTACTTCTCTTTGCTGGGTCTTTCGCCAATCCTCAAGTCTCTTACGAAATCTACAAGTAGCGACAGCATTTGGGCGCTGAGCACCTGGCTCATGTGTATCAACGTATTCACTTTTGACTATGGTGCCGGTCCTGAAGCGAAGTAAGTGTTCCTGAGCATATCAAGATAGAACAGGCCAGAGCCGGAGCTAATGATTTCTTTCCAGATTCCCAGCCTCCCTCTCAACAAACGCCGCCCTCATGGCAAGCACAGTGCTCGCCTCCCGCCTCCCATCCACCACCCACGTCTTCAGCCTGACCCTCTTCAGCATCGAAGTCTTCGGCCTCTTTCCAGTCTTTCGTCGCCACCTCAAACACCACTCCTGGCCTCTTCACCTGACTTTGACCATCTTCCTCATCGTGCTCGCCTCGGGTGGACTCGGCATGGTGATCTCGGGTGGAGGTCTCGGTCACGCAGTTTTAGGCGTGGCTTTGGGTGGCATTGTCACGCTTTTGGGGATGGGTGCTACGAGTTGGTGGTTGATTGGCTTGCAGCGGTATAAGAATGAGATTCATGGGCCGTGGGATCCGGCTAGACCGGTTATTCGGCGGCATTGGGATTAATTAGCTCGAGATGTCAACATGAGCTTCCACTAGAAAATTGCCTTGATACCTCAAAATGCACTCTTTGAACTGAGAGCTTACAGTTTCACGTAGAATGCCTTATCTAACTCGTACAAGAGGCTTCCCCCCTGACGCTTTGTGAGGCGTGCTGGAGCAGCCGGGAGTTTCTGATAATAGCCATCTCGAGTCCTGTCATGCATGATATAGAGAGACTGTGGTATGACATGAAGTGGGTCGTTCGTGCTTCCGCTGGGCTTGTGACACCCGAGATCGATTCTGTAGATACGACTCTTGATTTGAGGAGAACCCGGAACTACCATCTCTGCGTGGGCTGTGACGTGAAACTTCAAAACTCTGTTTGTCATCGAGTGTGGCTCCAAGACGTTACGCATGCGGCCGATTGTGACGTCGCCAGACTCTTGAAAATCCAAGGGTGTCCTTGCCAAAAGCTTGGGGTTTGCATGACAGAATATAGAGGTGTCGTCGTTTCTGCGCATGATTTCTTCTTGCAGGCGCTGGAAAGATTTGTTGCCTTCGCCGTATAATAACGGCATGTGGACTTGGAAGAGTCCAAGAAGGCTGTAGGCTCGGTCCTCCAAGCGCGTCGTTTCGCGACCTGCGGCCCAGCTCATTCGTGCTGCGATGCTCGCCTTCTTGACTTGAAACGTATCAAGAAAGCGTTCTGGCACGCCTGTGAGTTTGGAGAGCTCGGCGATAATCCTGGGGCCCTTGGGTCTGATATTGATTACTCTCCCGTCTTCGAGAGGTTCGGCTTCGTCTAGGAAACGATTGGTTTCCTCTGCGTTGGGAAGCATATCCCGACTTTTGTGTCCAATAACCTCCCAGTCTTCTGTGAAGAATACGACAAGCGTCGGAGCGAGCATCTCTTGCAAGGTCCAGCCCCGTGAGAACCAATCGCATTCACCCAGTCTTTCTAGACTGCCTTTAGAGCCTTTGAGCCACACATAGCATTCCGCCGAATGTTCGTACCACGCATACATGGAGTTGATCGCCTCAGAAAGCTCAGCGCTGCTACGCTTATCGATGCAGCATGTGTCGATCCAAGCTAGAGCGAGACCTCTCCTGCGCGCGACCTCACAGAAGTCGATGATCTTGCGGTACCCCTGCCGTTGTTTGATGTCTTCGCGATGCTTGCGGTATTCTTTGAACGTGACTTCTTCGTCCCCCCATCTGTGTGAGAGGATGGCATATCCTACATCTGGGCGATCGGGGTATTCTATGAATTCTAGGGTGGTGGTGTCGAGCAGTCGCATGTTGAGATGTTGGCTTTCGAAGGTTAGAATGGAGCTTTAATGCGTCTGTTTTCATAGTAAGTTGAGAGCTGGCGGGAGCCTGTCTGACTAGGCAGACGATGGCGGTTGCTCGAGCGCCTTGCTTGGTTCGCTAAGCCATGGCGGATGACTTGCATAACCGTCAATGCAAAACCAACTTGGGCATCCCCAAGCACCGAATCTCGAGAAGACGGTACCGCAACGCCGTCTCTCACATCTTTTTCATTCTTCTGTTGTTACGTTGGATGAATTCAAGGGAGCGTGAAGTGTGTGAAAAATTAAGGTCGGAAAGTGTCGAGCCGCTACCGGAAACTACATTTAACGAGTATGGGCTAATCTCGATCTGATGTATACGCTCGATCATCAAACCCCGAGACAAATGTCGCGACTGCTCTACGATAATTTCCCCTGGAGCTCTTATCCTCACGACCTTATAATCCGAACAAAACACAGAAATTTTAAATTGTGGTGGTTTGTATCATTCAATGGCGCCATGACTTTCGAGCAAAGATCTCGCGTCCCGGTTGGTTGTGAAATGAAGGGCCGTGCGTGCCAAATCGTCACGGGCATTCACGTTCACTCCAGCGAGAACCAGAGTCTCCACAATGTTGGAATCGTGAGGTACATGTTTGGACTTAATAGCAAGATGCAGAGCGGTCATGCCAGTAGATCCGGCGGTGTCAGTCTTTGCACCGTTGCGGCAAAGAACTTGGACCGCCCCTTCTTGCCCATGAGATACAGCCTTGTGCAGAGGAGTGGCGCCGAAAAGGTCGCTCTTGTCCAGGTCTGCGTTGCTGGATATCAGCATGTTCATAATGCCTACATTGCCAGCCTGTGCAGCAAAGTGTAGCGCAACACGAAGGAAGATGTCTTTCTTATTGACGTCGGCCCCAGAAGCAATTAGAGCTTCTACGATGTCTGGACTCTCCGCTTGCACGGCAAAATGCAACGCTGTGTCAGCATTGACGTCTGCTCCAGCTCGAATCAACGATTTTGCCACATCAGTTTTCCCTGCTTTTGCAGCAAAACCCAGAGCTGTAAACCCGCCTCTATCGGCGTAGTCCACGTCTGCTCCAAGTCTCAGGAGGTGTTCGATACGATGGAGCTGGCCTTCCTCCGCAGCTTTGAGGAGTTGCTCATTTTGGCGCTTGCGTTCTTCAGGTGAGTATTGACGCGGCGGTGGAGTGTAGCCGTGGTATGTGTTCGTGGTGTCTACGCGCCGTCAACTTTGATGCTCCCAGGCTATAACCTCCATTTGGCGTGACATACAGATGTTTCCGTTATGCTGCTTTGCATACCCCGATGCGCTCTGGTTCTGGTAATCGGACATGGCTTCGCGAAATCCTCATGGTAGGCTGTCGCGCCAGATCAACTGCTGTCTTGGTTGTCTCGGATGTCTCGTCGATGATGGCAGACTAACGGACTGCAGAATGGTGTGCATCGAGCACTTCGCAAAGCCAGGCTGTGAACCCATGAATCCTACTGCAGAGCGGCCTCGGCTGCATGCTCAGCCCTTCTCTCCTGTCCAGTATCAGGTGATGTAGGCGTAGCACGGAACTCCTGACTCGCTCTGACCTCAATCATGCGGCCGACAGCTTATGTCCAATGAAGGGCGCAAATGTGGCTTCTGTCAGTATTTGTACCTTTGAGGTTGCGGATACCAGGCTTGACCCGTTGATTTGGATGATTACACCCATCAGAATGGCTCACACGCGTCCCAGTCCCATGTTTGATTAGGCTCCGGATATTGTTCTCTTCAAGTCATGATCGTATCTCAGACAGTTTCATTGCTGGACTACAGTGTTGGCAGCCTGAGATGTTTAACACTCAAATCGTAGTCGCTTTGCCCTTACCATTTGTAGCTGGTTTCCGCTATGATATACTTGCGCAGAACCAGCTCGAGCGACTCACAGCCACATAGGTGACACGCGGTAAACGACCTACGGTCAAATCCCGTTGAGTTTCGATCGTAATGGAGAGCTCTTCGAACCCAAATTTTTAACAACTGGTAGCAAGCATATGCCGGTCATAGTGTCAGAGCACGTTTCGCCAACTTCGTAGACAAACCCACTGAAGTGCCATCCCAAGCAAGCTGAAGTCTGATGAGCTCGAGATAAACTTCCCTCGCCCGTTGAAACCCTCTCGACGGTCTGAATCGTGCCGACCAGGATGTCGCCACAAGCGCCCTTCGGTGCCCAATTGCTGCCAAAGCTGCTGGATCGAAACTTGGTACGCCAGGGATTCTCGCGTGTGGGGGACAGATGGGTGCCGAAGTGATGATGTGGGAAAACATGCTGCTGCCGTCATCCGCAACCAAGTATTGAGGTGGAGTCGTAGCTGTGTTATTGCACATGTCGTGAAGACGGAAGCATTATCTTGTCACGCGAGTGGGAAATATGCATGTATGCATGCGAGCCCGAACCTCTCCCACAGACATCGATTGTCTCGACTGATCGATCGAACGCTTCTTCTCCGGCAAAGGAACTTCCCTTTCCTGCCACCGCGAAATCTCCACTCTGCGCGGCTCTTGGAAAAACGACTTGTATGCACGATGATTGGCCGAAGCAGGGATCTCCCAAAATGACCAGAACGGGGTGCCTATAGCAGGCTTGACATCTATATATTGAGGACCCTGTCGTCGAAACTCCAACTCCTCATCTCCTTTTCTGAGATATGTGATAGTGTGATACCCTCACCCCGTTCGTCTCGTCCCACCTCATCTCCGAACGGCTCCAGGATGACGGGCCCAATTGCTCGCAGCGGGTAGAATTCTCGCCGGCAACGCACGCACGCCTCGAACGCGGACAGGGGTGCGTGCTCTGCGCTGGCAACACCCCGGGATGGGAATCAGAGCATCATCGTGCGTGCTATAGCGCCCGCGCAGCGATGGAGGTGAGCGATGGCCATGACTATACGTTTTTGGAATACTACCGAAGACCACTTGCTTAGGCGGGTTGCGGCGGTCAGGCGAAATTGAGCGACGGGTGTTTGGTTGATGGGGACTGGTGTTTGTCCGGTTGATGATGGAGGTCTGGCTATACCGCTCCGTTCTGTTTGGTTTTCGTTTCTGTTACCGTGTTTGTGGATTGCTACTACCCACTGCCCGCAGTCTTCCCGTTTTGTTGGCTGTTTCGGAAAACGGAATTTAGGTCCTGGGCGTGATGCAGGGCTAAGGGAAGAAGATAGGACGGAAAGGGACAGGTGGTGCCATTGGCAAGGGTGGTGATTTCTCTTGTCGTAGTATCACTATTGCGGCGACTGAGACACAGTTCATGGATTAGGGGAATTGTATGTGGGAGAGGATACGAGACAAGATGAGATCGACTGTCTAGCAATTCCTCCTTGCAGCAAGTCATCGTCAAGTCGCATCGAGTCCAGTCGAGCCTCGATGATTACCTCACTCACATGTGCACTTGCCGAAGGAAGCAGCACTACCTCATTCTTCACCGCAAGACCGATGACATTTGTGCCAGCGCACCAGGCTCACCGGGGCACACAGCGCAACCAACCTCTTTGGAAGGAAGGGTGTCATGACAGGAAAACGACTTGCACACTTGCACATATACCTGTTTAGTTTTACTGGCACGAATAAATCCCCGGTCACTACTCACACCTGCCTATACCACCAACGCCCACGCTATATAACAACGACACACGAGGAGGGCACGCGGGGCCTGTGCATGGATGGGCGATTAGGGGGAGGGACAGCAGGATCGAATTAGAGAGGGAGTATTGAAGAAGGTCAGTCTGAAGTGTCTCTCTGATTGTCGTTATGATTTTCACGTTATTACCCTCGTCTATTCCCATCCCGCTGAGAGTCGGGTAGCAATAAGTGTTCCAACAAGCATCCCATCCAACGCCAGCCAGCCACCCCGAAAGCTCGAGCGCTACCCACGTCACGCCAAACCAGCCTCCACATTATTCCAACTGCCCTGTGCCCTCTCTCACTGCTCGCTCACACACTCTCACGCACACTCTCTTTCTGTCTCCCAGTCTTTCGCTTCAGTTGGTCGCGTCGACCTTCTTGTTCCTCTTTCGTCTTGTTGGTCTGATTATGGCTGTTGTCGCAACGCGCTCACCCTCCTCCCCAGCACTTCAATCAACAATCCCGACCTCCACTTCCTCCAGCTCAGCTCGCCCACGCGCAACCGCAACCTACTCTCCACCTCACGCGCATTGCGTCGCAGTCACCCATTGGCTCGCGACACCACTCACAACACCTACCACCTCGGTCGCCGACTCATTCTCCAATCAGTAATTCCGTTTGCGACCAGCCGAACCGCCCGTGACAGCATCCACAGCTCGCAGCCGTGTCGCGCATACGCTTCAGCGACTTTAACGACCGAGACGAGCCCCACGACCGTCTGACGACGCCTTTAATCCGGAAGCGCAACGAGCAGGCCTCGGCATACTACCGCCAGCAACTTCACGACTTCTCACGGCCGTCCTCTTCTTCAGGTAGCGTCAACACCCTCCGGCGCACACCCAGATTCGACGACCCAAGGAAGCAGTCGCACGTGCGGGCGAGCTCGGTCGACTCGCCTCCGCGTGATCCCTTCGTTCAGCGCGAGCGAAACAATCGCACTGCATCCCCTCACCGACGATACCCATCCCCTCACCACCGACGAGCTGCCTCGGCGCATCCAGTCGACCACGTTCCACACCCCGCCCTACGCATATCCAATCGCACTCACGCGGCTGTTCTCTACGCACTCGAAGAAGCTCTGCGCAAACCCCACCCATTCAGTGCGGATCTGGACGAGGAGTTGGCCCAGATGTCTGATCTGGGCGGTGGACGTGCCTCCAATGGTGGAGCGAGGACTGGCGGGCCCGTGCCGGTCCCGTCAGGCACACCGACAGGCTTGAAGACCCCGCGCGATGTCATGCGCAACAGACAGGAGAGAGAGGCTAGGAGACAGGAAGAAGCGAAGGCGGAAGAGCAACGCAGAGCGCAGTTGGCGCAGGAGCGCAGATATAGCGCTGACAGAAGGGCTGCTGCTGCTTCTGGGTACAACACAGCTCAATCTCAGTACGCTTCAGATCCCAGCACACATCCAGGAAATGTGCCCGGAAACAGGAACAGCGGTAGTGGTTTCGTGGCAAGCGGTGCGGACTACGGCGTCCCCACAGGACGTACCGTCGCTGGTGACTCTGGATATGTCTCTGGAGGGATAAGTGCTGGTGGACCCAGTCGTCGTGCTGCTTCTAGTAGCGTAGCACAAGACCAACCGAGACCGGCCCAACCAACCGCTGGTCCAACCCGCCGGCCTCTAAGCTCATCTGCACCAGCATCCCGTCAACCCTCAAATTCGCAACAGCAACAAGCAGGATCCGGTGCCCCAACAAGCGGAGCGCCTCCAGTGCAGCCTCCACCGCCTCTCAGCGTTAATGAAGGTCATCAAGGTTCGAAGAGTTCCACCTTCCCTCATGCATTCGAGCGCTGGGAGCAACTATCTTCGCACTGGGAAGGACTCACATCTTACTGGCTTCGAAAACTGGAAAGTGATGCTGAAGACATTCAGCGCAGCGTTCCGTCAGCGTCGGCGATGTCTAGACAGATTACGGATCTGTCTGCAGCAGGAGCCAACCTGTTCCATGCCGTCGTTGAGCTGCAACGTTTGCGTGCCAGCAGCGAGCGCAAATTTCAGCGATGGTTCTTTGAGACGCGGGCAGACACGGAGCGCAATTCAGAAGTGAGGGCGCAGCTCGAGCAGCAATTACAAGACGAACGAGCCGAACGACAGAGAGCTTCCAAGCAGCGGGTCGAAAGTGACATTGCCGCAGAGAACGCAAGACGAGAAGTCGCAGAGATGAGGCGCGAGCTGATGATCTCAAAGGAAGAGGCTCGTCGTGCGTGGGAAGAGCTGGGTCGTCGTAATCAAGACTCATTGGATCTTGCCGAAAGCCTCAAAGCCGGTAGAGTCACTGTTGTCAGCGGCGTGCAAGTAGTACCATACTTTGGCGGTCCAAGCAGGACGGGCAGTGCAAACCAGCAACGTCCAACAACCAGAGAAGGGATGCACTATGGTGGTACCCCTGGTGCTACCAGTGCAGGCGCTCCTGGAATGCCCGGTGAAGAGGAATACTACCGGGATCAGCATTCGCCAACCAACACCGATCCTTTCACCGAGAGCAAGCCTGTGCATCACGAGCCTGATGTGACGTCGTTGGCTGCCGGCACGTATCAGCCATATCCGCTCAGCAGCCCCCACGACGGTACTACCAGTGCCCAAAGTGGCGCATCTGCGCAGACGGCGATCCCCATGGCTGGCCAGCGTCCAGCGTCCGCCGGCCAACACCCAGTATCTTCAGGTCAGCTGGGCGGTCCTCGTAACCTGCCCATCGTCTCCTCTGACGGGCAATTCTACCAACACCACCCTCAAGACACATATCTGCATTCTCCTCAGCCTCCCTCGTCCGGTCAAGGCCACCCGCAAGAGTACCAACAGGGGTCTAGCTACATACAAAGCGAAGGCGACACTGATTACCCAGTCGAGCAAACACAAGGCTACCGTCCGGCAGGCCAGCGCTCTTCCATCAGCGAAGAAGATGACTACGACACGGAAGCCGATATCCAGCGCGAAGCCGAGCTTGCTGCCCGATACCGTGGATCCGGCGCCGTCAGCGGTCAAATCTTGCCAGAGGCGCCCACCATCCCCGCCACGAGCGCGCAGGCCATGGCATCATATGAGCCCTCGCCGCCAACGCAGCAACCACAGCAGCAGCAGCCCGCCGGCCCAGACTACGAAGGCGAAGGCTACGGCGACTGGGAGACTCTGCGCACCGCGCACCACCACCCGACGAGACTCAGTGACGTCCTCGAAGAGGAAGAAGAACGCAGCTCCAGGCGCACCGCAGGCGAGTAGTCTTCGCTTGACACGTTGCGCAACATGATTCTTCGTCACAGACCGAGCAGTCCCATCCGCAGCCGCGCGAGCGAGGAATATATGCAAGATCAGGACATTGCTACTATTTTGACAGTGCAGAGACTCCGCCCTGTGCTGCTGGGCTACGGTGATATGCACTCAGGCGGCCTGGATGGACATCACGCTCATAGGGTAGACTCCCGTCCGCCCGAAGGCTTACTCTGGATCAACGAAAGCGACAATGAAGACGACGACGATCACGACGACTACGACGATGAGGGAAGCAACTATGACGGGCAATTTCCCGACCGGCTTTGAATAAAAAAAGGCGGGAAGATACACTGCACAGCTCTGTATTAACCAGTGCTTTTTGAGGGTACGTATATCTCCTTCTTCTCTTCTTTTCTTTTCTTTTTTCTTCTCTTCTTTTCTTTCCGCATGCAAAGCGAAGCGAAGAGAGTGGAGGAGTCTTGTCTTTGGGTATGGGTCTCTGCAGGGAGAGAGGGCATGATCCATTCAAAGGGAAGATTCGGTTTCTTTGGGCGGTTGCATAGCGATGGGTGCAGGGTTTTTCTTTTGATTTTTCCTTTTTCGTTCGTGACGCGTTGTTCATGCATCTCCTTTCCTCTTCTTTTCGTCGCGGCATGCGCATTACAGGCAGGCGGGGGGTTCTGTCAAACAGGGGACAGATGATTGGAGGAAGCAGGGAATCCGAGAGCCTTTGTGGTTACGGTTACAGGGTTCCGAAAAGAAGCGTAGGCGTTATGTTCCTGGTTTTGCTGCCAAGGGCCTGGTTTGAAGCATTTCCTTGTTTGGACTGAGCTTGGTTGGATTGGGAGGGAAGAAAAGCATGGCGCTTTTTTTTTTTTTGTCTTGACTATACCACGAACGTTTGGGGTGCTACTCTTCCTTGTAGAGAGGGGGTTTGTTTGTTGTTCTTATACCACTAATAATGATGGGGAAGGGTCTGGTTTTCTTTACTAGAAGGATTAATGATGGGGGATGTCATGATGGGTTGGGATGGGAGGGTCGGCTGTATTGATGAGGGTTTTTCTCACTGTTTGTACTTCTTCTCCGGTTGATTGTCCCTCATTCCTGTTTTCGAGATGTGTTTCTTCCGTCACTTAAGGCGTCGGATTTTCTGGGTCTGCGACGTCTTATCCTCGCTCCCTCATCGCTTTGATGCATGGGGAATTCTGTTGTCTCGCACAGACGACAAGTATCTGAATATGAGTCTTCGAACACCTCTAGTTCCATCTATTCGGTTCTTCGCATCTATCATCTCCAAGAGGAGCCGTCGCCCTCAAGGAATGCCTATTGAATCGTCCAAATCGGCTTCGACATTCGGCATCTTCACATGCGCTTCTCGATGCCCTGTGCTGCGTGGACTGAACTTCTCTTGACCACTTCTCTTGACCACTGAGACATACTTGGAACGTGTCCATATACCTGCAAACTGTTATATATCGAGACTCCACAGCGGATCATGCCTGCATCGACGTCCTTGGTTGGCTCTGTCAGTTACACCGATGCGCCGGTTCTCCTCACGGAAACGCACGCCCAGCTGAACACAGCTGAACTAACCAGAGTACATACTTCAACTATACTAAACCCAGCTCCTCAGCTCCAAGAATTGTTTGACTGTCCCTCAATGCACTTCCTCCATCCCATCATCCTCCTGCTCCTTCCCATCCTCGCCCTCACAATGTCCACCCCAACACCAATAACCCGCATCGCGACCTTCCGCTTCAAGCCCTCCGTCACAGCAGAACAAAAAGGGGATCGCGCGCGCGCCTTTCTGGACCTTTACGCACAGCATCAAGATCTCATCTGTGGAATGCCGAAAGGTGGCAAGCCGCTTGATACGCCGTTGGAGTTGACGGGGGTCAAGAGGGATAAGGTGTGGGATATGGGGTTTAGGGTTGTTTTTAAGGTTGGTTTTTCTTGGAGACATGGATGTTGGAGAATTGGACAGGGTGGATGCTTGGATTGTTGGGATTGGGATCTTGGATGGTGCTGATTTGGTTTGATTGTAGAGTGAAGAAGATCGTTTGGAATTTGATAAAGAGCCGGGACATGATAAGTTGAAGGTAAGTTTTGCGATTGCTAATGAAGCATTGGATTCAGCTTTCTAACTGTGATTCTGTCTTTCTATTAGGAAGAAACAGATCCACTACTTGAGCAGGTCTTTGTTTATGACTACAAGGAAGAGGAGAACCTTGGATGGTGAAAAGTGGAGATTGAATTAGGCTACTGTTTAAACGCGCTATCTTTGATCTTCGCCAGATACCTGCAATAAGCCCGCAGCCTGTTTCACTTGGTGAAATCCGTTGTGTACATGCACATGCATGAATACGCTTGTTGATCGCGCTCGGGAGTCGAATGCTTGTGGGAAAAAAAAA
>MSJI02000804.1:0-65653 GCA_001931905.2 Cladosporium sp. IMV 00045 | reverse complement strand
TGTTGTCAATGGATCAAGGCGACATTCGACATGTTGGCGGCTGTATACATTGAGACGGTATCAATCAAAATCAAGATCTTGTGACAGAGTGACCTCGTGCGAGTAGTATGGTTGAGAAACAAGCACTATCTAGCTGGTCAAGAAGAGTATAACCCTAACCCTTTAACGGAACAGGCACCCGTATTCTCAGATCGACTGCTGCGGCTGAACCTTTATTCTGCTCCCGTTTCTTTGAATTAACGACATCTCTTTGATCCGACAACCTACCACCATTACTCCAACAACGACCGTAGAATTTGATCCAAGAGAGTTGACGACCCACCCTCCCCACGTGTTTCGACAAGCCCTGGTGGAGTCTAGGACAACGGCCTCCGATGAGACGAAGATCCAGGCGCGAGCATCGCGAATGTCTACCTACCTGGAACCACCGCCAACGTTCAAAGTACCATACCCTTGAGACTAGCATTGTTCTCGACATGAATTTGACTTACGGATGAGACCTGCGAAAGCCTTTGCTCACAACTTCCATCAGCAGACATCTATCTTGCCACCCAGCAAGCTGGCAATCGCGGTCAACACAAGCCGCTTATCAACATCCTTGACCTTCCTCTCTGGACCTAGGAGTACACCATCGCCGCCGCAACACGCCGCCAACAGATTAGCATGACGCCGAAGATCCGTGCTTCCTTTCTTGACAACGCGAGGCTGGGTCTTCGATAAGGCTTGGTATTCTTGTGAAGTTGGCTATTCCGGAAGCTCTATTACATGACAACACAGCATATACGGAGACGAGAAACTTGCACATTGCAGCGAGCTTTTGCAAGAGGCTTATGAAAATTTTGACCGACAAAGATAAAATGAAAGACTGTGAAGATCTTTCTGTAATGCTGTTCACGTCAAGGTTGGGAATACGCTCTCACCAGCTGCTTTTCCCACCCTAATGCATCGCCTATGCGAAGGAATTTGCGCCGCCATCAGGGTTGTCCTCAATCAGCCTGTTATCGCGATTTCCTCGCATGATAGAAGCATCTGGATTCTTGACCAAGGTCTATCGTGATACCACCTTGTCAAACTAGATCCTCAGACGAGATAGCAGCCATTGAGACGCTTAGCCTGCCGATTTTGCCGCACTACTGGAAGATACGCTTGGCTACAAATGGCAGGCAATAATGCCGCTCTGGCGGCGACTTGGACCAGGCCGCCGAAGCTGCTGATCGATGGCGGCAACACCTGTAGCAGTTGAAGATGGCATTACTGATAGCTATCTTGTGGTTGTGGCCAGGCCGGTTCGTAGGCGAGTACGCCACAGAATACATAAACATACGGCCTACTTCAATAGCTTACTCCTGACTTTTGGGTTTCCGAGTATCGCCTGCACACATATTTGCACACCATGGCGCAAGTCGTCGAGGTTACTGACCGTCCAGTTGATCTTGTGGTATGCACTACGTCCCCTTCACAAAGTATCCTTGGCACTTATGAGTCGGGTCCCAACATCTGCTTGAAGACATGCATAAGGAATTTCGTCACTGACTGAATAACCAGGGTCACATCAACCCAAACGTGCCACCACTCACCGAGAAAGACAACGTCTTCCTCCACGGCAAGCCTCAGCAAGTGGAAACTCAATCAGCATCTTCTTCCGATGATCATGCCAACGAGAAGAAGACTCCCAACGCTCACGATGTGGAGCTTGCGGGCTCTGATGGATACTCAGAAGACATCCATGCTGACCCATTCGTGCCGTTTGACGATCTGCCTAACGAGCGCAAACGCATCATAACCATCCGCGCTATGTTCATTGGTTGTATCTGCGGCGCTCTTGTAGGCGCTTCCAACATCTACCTTGGTCTGAAGACAGGGTGGACGTTTGGAGCCTCACTTTTTGGAGCTATCGTGGGCTTTGCAGTCCTCAAGCCATTGTCAAAGGCTCTTTCCGAGCATGTTCCAGTTCTTGGTGGAAGCTTTGGTAGAAACATTGTCACGGGATCCTTGCAGACAAATATATGCTGACCAGCGACAGGTCCTCGAGAGAACAACATCGTGCAGACTGCTGCTACCGCCGCTGGGGGCTTGAGCAACTGCTTCATCTCTGCTATTCCTGCTCTCTACCAGCTCAATTTGATGAGTGATGACCCTCAGAAGGATTTCACTCGTCTTGTCTGCTTGGCCATCGTCGGTGGATACTTTGGTTTCGCTTTCTCAACTCCGCTGCGAAAATTCTTCATCATCTATGTCGCTCGAGAGCTCAAACTGGTCTTTCCCACACCCTCAGCCACCGCAATGACAATTCGCTCAATGCATGCTGCAGCCACTGGAGAAGCTATTGCAAAGCTGAAGATGAGGGCTCTTTCGGCCTCCTTCTCAGCGGCTGTGGTCCTGCGCGTCATTTCACAATATGCTACTGGCATTCTATGGGACTGGCACATATTCTCCTGGTTCTTCTCCTGGGGCCATCACAACAATCTCGCCATCCACATTGAGAACTGGGGCTGGATGATCGAATGGACACCCGCCTTCATTGGCGTTGGCATGCTTGTCGGTCTCAACACTGCTCTCTCGTTCTTCGGCGGCTCCGTACTCGCATGGGCTATTATCGGCCCGGCGCTTGTGCACAACAAGATGGCTTTCGGTACTGCTATTGTCCCAGACGACCCTGACTGGAGTGACTACATGTCTTTTGGATCTTTGGGACTTGCAGCATCCAACAAGGTCACGCCTAGCCCTCGTTTCTGGTTACTGTGGCCTGGTGTCTTGCTGATGATCGTCGTCTCGTTTACTGAACTTTTCCTGCAATACAAGGTATGAACAAGCTTGGGTAAGGCTGGGAGGTACCAGCATTTGCTAACAGTCCTAACAGGTGTTCTGGTTCATTTGCAAGGCGATTTACCGCGCCTCCTGCCAGAAAATGAACGATCTATATCGCAAGAAAAACGGCAGCGATCACCCGTACCTCGAAAAGCGTGCGCATCAGAAGGAGGAAGACCTTGTCAAAGATCCTGCGAAGCCAGATGAATTGGTCACGTGGTGGATGTGGGCACCACTGCTTGTCGTCGTCATCATCTGCACTTGCGTCGTCCTCGGCGTCCAATATGAGATGCCGGTGGGCATGAGCCTGCTATCCGTCTTCCTGGCCTTCGTGTTTTCCTTCCTCGCAATCCAGTGCTGCGGTGTCACAGACGTTACACCTCTCACTGCTGCCTCCAAAGCTTCCCAAGTGGTTCTTGGTGGTGCTACGAAGGCGGAAGGCTGGTCCACAGAGCACGCTCAACGCCTCAACTTGCTGGGTGGTGCGATCGCGAACATGGGCGCTAACCAAGCTTCCGACCTTGTGGGCGACTTCCGTGTAGGATTCCTCCTACGCACTTCTCCAAAACAGCAATGGATCGCTCAGGGCCTTGGAACTATCGTTGCCTGTTTTCTGACGCCTGCTCTCTTCGTCCTCTTCGCCAAAGCATACCCCTGCATCCTCGACCCCGAGGCAGAAACATGTGCCTTCGCCGCGCCTTCCGTAGCTGCCTGGCGTGCAGTCACGGTCGCAGTCACCGATCCTGTCTTTCCAGTGCCGACTTCTAGCGGCATTTTCAGCATTGTTCTTGCCATTTTCGGCAGCGCCATGACTGTCTTCCGCGAGTACGGCTACACGGGCAAGTGGGCGAAGTACCGTGTCTACCACCCTAACTTTATGTGCATTGGCCTCGCCTTCACTCTCATTCAGACAGTGTACGGGACGGCCATGTGTATCGGTGCCATTCCTGCTTACTTCTGGGCAAGGAGGAACCCGAAGTCTTTCGATATCTATGGCAAGTCTACAATCAACCACCTCGATTCCACTTACTAACACTACTTCAGGTTATGCTGTTGCTGCTGGTCTCATTGCAGGAGAAGGAATTGGTGGTGTCATCAACGCAATCTTCCAAATCGCCGGAATTTCTGGTGAGATCTATGGATCGTCCGTCGGATGCCCCGCTGGCATGTGCTAGATCAACCATCGCCGGCTGGCCGTTGGATACTATGTTGTATAGTTCAGCTTCTCGTTCTTGACAAAAGTGGTGTCTCGGGGATGTTTTCTACGGTGACCCTATCTTTCTACATATATTCAATACACTCGCTTCACAAGACACCACTTCATGACTGCGCATTCGCCCTAAGATCATGCAAGATCTTATCAGCACCCAACTCCAGCAACCTTTGCGCCAATTCATTCCCAAGCCTCTGAGCATCTTCAACAGAAACCACTTTCCCGGTGGCACCAGACTGCACCATCTCCCCACCATCCGGACTAATAACAGAAGACTTCAAGTCCAACACCTCCCCTTCAACCCAAGAACTTTCAACCCCCACAGGAGCACTACAACCACCCTGAAGCGTCTTCAGCAGACTCCTCTCCGCATGACACGCAAGCGTCGTAGGCCAGTGAGAAAGCACACTCAAGAACTCCACCATCTTCTCATCCCCAGCCCTCACCTCAAGTCCCAACGCGCCCTGGCCCGGAGCGTACAACACGCCATCGCTAGCGGACAAATACTGCGAGATACGATCTCCAAGATCGATCCGCTTCAGCCCCGCAGCAGCGAGGATGAGGCAGTCGTACTGGCCATCGTCGGCATCGAGCTTGCGCAGACGGGTGTTGAGATTTCCTCGCACGTCAACGCATTGCAAGTGAGGGAAGTGGCGCTTTGTCTGCGCTTTACGGCCTACTGAGGAGGTTCCCACCACGCTTCCCGCTGAGAGGTCTTGAATTCGTTGGTAGGGTGAGTTGGATTTCATGACGACTACGTCGCGCGGGTCTTCGCGGGAGCAGATGATGCCTAGTTCGCAGGAAGGGGGCAGGGACGTGGGCATGTCTGGTGCGAGGGGGTTAGTTTGAGTCATTTTCATTGCCATTCGCAAAGGAGGAGTTATCTACCTACCTTTCAAGCAATGTGCAACGACATCCAATTTCCCATCCGAGAGCAACTGCTCCAATTCCTCGGTCCAGATGCTTTTTGAGTCGAAAGCCGAGAAGGATTTGACTTGGTTCTCGTCGGCCATTGTGCTGACGACGTGAGGGACATATTCCACCTCTGGTGCGGTGGATTTTAGTTGGGCGATGATTGAGTCAACTTGTGCGATTGCGAGTTGTGACTTGCGTGTGCCGATGTTGATTTTGTCGAGGCCGGTCGACTGCATTGTCGTGTTTGAGGTGGCCATCTTGAATTTTGAGTCAGAGCCAGGTCGTTGCCAGGAATGCTTCTTCGTCTTTCGTTGCAAAGTAAACGTTGTTTCGATTTCGATGGAGGCTGTGAATTTTAGATGTCGCGTATATCGTATTACTTCCCGAAATCTACACTTGTTCAATTCGATGTCGGTGTACAAAAATCATACGATTAGTCAGTCCTGCAATTTCGCGAAGGATCTCGCGCACGGTCGGCTTGCCAGCGAAGCTTTTCTATCAATCGTTGGTAAATGATCCATTGGACAATGCATGTTTGTTTTCGTAAATATCATGATCCCGTTTGTTAGATAATGACATTTCTATTAAACAAAGATAGGAGATATCATATCCAAGCAAAGTGTGTCGAAAGTACGGTTAGGCACCTGCTAAAACCAGATCTCGTAATGTTGAACCTGTGTTTCACCTGAACTCGTCTCCAAAGCACTGTTTGATATTGAACCAACTTCCAACTGCGATCTCACATTAGACATATATCCAACCATATCCTGTATACCGTCATTACAATAAATACCATCAATCTATACCATCCATACACAAAATCCAATCCATCATAATGCACAAATCCATCCCCCAACGCAACCCAATTAATCCATATAAGAAGAAAACGCCAATACCGCTATGCCAAGCTGAATAAATAAAGGAAATGCCCAAAATGAAAAGCCCAAATCGATCCAAAACTAAAAATCCACATCCAAACACAAGCACGAAGACACAGCATCAACCCCAATCAAATCATTCTACCTCCCCGGCTCCCACCCCTGCCCAGGATAACTAACAGCTCTCATCTCCCTCGCGACTTCCATGTCTTGCTGAGTCACCTGCCTCTGCTGCTGCTGCTGAGGTTGGCTATAATACCTCGTCTGCGCCTGGCTTCGGCCCTGCGGCTGCTGCTGCTGCTGCTGTGCAGGCGCGGTCGGTGTGTACGTTGCTGGGGAAGTCGTCATCTGCTCTCCGTAGCCTGATGCACGCTGTTGATACTGCTGCTGCGGCGGCGGCACAAAATGATACGGCGTCATAGCGCTATACTGGTCTTGGAACTGACTGTGGCGACGCGGTGGACCGGGCGGGGACATGGAGCGTACGGCTCCGCGAGCGGCGGGCGGTGGGCCGTAGTATTGCGGTTGAGGAGAGTGCGCGGGAGATTGGTGCGGCCAGTTGGGTGGTGGGCTGGAGTATCTGTGCGAGTTCTCTTGTTCTGAAGCAGGCATGCTGATGGCCCAGGGAGTCTGCTGCTCGTGGTATTCCTGCGCGGGCGAGCGGGCCATTTGTTGGTCGATGGAGCCGACGTGGCTTTGTTGGCGTTGGGTGGGCGGGACGGCGTAGGTTTGTACGGGTGAGACGGAACGTTTTGGATGTTGCGGTTTGTTCTGGTGCTGCCAGTACTGCGTTTGGTAGTCTTGTCTGCCTGGGGCTTGTGGGAAATTATCCAATGGCTGTGTCGCCGACACGGGTGATCTCGCCACAGACGCTTGCGAGTAGTTTGATGATTGCCTGGTATTCAGGTGCGGGCGTGTGGGAGCAGGGGAAGATTGACGCGGTGGTGGGTCTTGCGCCATCGAACCTTGTTCTGTTGCCACCGCCTGTCCGCCAGCCAAAGGCTTCTCAGCAGCAGCGCCGAATTTCTCATCTGCAGGCGAAACAGGACTGCTCGCTTCCGGGATGCCAGGCGCAGTCTCAACCCATCTGTGGCCCTCACTATGCAACCTCCTGACCTGCGGTCTAGCCTGGCTTTGCTCGGGCGAAGCGGTCTTCTCTGCTGGGTAACCTTGGGGGACTGCATAATACTCCATCGGCTGGTTTTGGTAAGTGACCGGACTGCCTACCAAACTCTGCGTTCGCGAGTTCTGCCCCGACGAGGGGTTCGCTTGATACTGTCCGACTGGTGGGCCCTGCTGATAATATCCGGATGGCTGTTGCTGTTGTTGTTGGTATGCTCCAGCAGGTGGCTGCTGTTGATACGGCGAGCTCATCATGGCGGGTTCCATGTACATCTGTTGCTGCTGTTGCTGTTGCTGCCAGTAATGCGGTGGAATCTGGCGTCCATTCGGAGCGATGCCCTGTTGTCTCATCATGGCCTCGTAAGCTGCGTAATTGCCAGGAGGCGGTGTTGGGTAATATTGTTGAGGAGGCTGTGCGTACTGCCTCATGGGCGGAGGGGTCTTGTTGAGTTTCCTCGACGGCTTGGGTGCAAGACCAGCTGTGGGCTGAGGATATGTTTGCGGCGGAGGCTGCATTTGAGAACCTGCTCTCAGATCCCCAGGAGCCTGCTTCGTCGGCTGCGCTGGTGCTGCTTGAGTAGTGGGCGGAGGTGTCGCACTGGACTTAGGATGCGTACTAGACCGACGGAACAAAGACCCCAAGCCAGAAAACCGCTTCGGCTTCGACTCCACGGCCGACGAAGGAGCCCGCTGGAGTTTCTTGAGCGTCTTCGACTTCGGGACCGAAGTGCCCTCGTTAGCATTCGCCACCGTGATCTTAGCCAGACTACCGGGAGAAGAAGCCCTGGTGGCCGTGATGGAATGAGTCGACGCGCGCCTGAAAGTGTCCATGATACCACTCTTGCGTCGGGCGTGTTTCTGTTGCTGCTGCTGCTCGGCCTTGGCGATATCGTCGGCTATCTCGTTGACTTGCGGATCTTCTAGATTGTTGAAGCCATCCTCGATGCGGCTGGGTGTTGGAATCGGGCCCATGCCTACCGCAGGCGGCGCATCTGAGCCGCGGAAGAAGCCAGACGAACGCCTAGAATTTGCACCGGAGGGGACAGGCTCGTCATCTCCTGGCTGAGGAGAGCGTAGCTTGTCGTATTCCTTCTGCGGCAGACCAAGAGATGGCGCGCGCGAGGGCGTGCGAGACGGACCCTGCGAATGCGGTTCGCCAACGTCGCTCGCGGCTGAGTATGTCTTGTTCGACTGCTGGTTGACTCCAATGGCTTCCTGGACAGGCATACCGCTTGAACCTCTTTGAAGAGGCATGTAAGACATCGGCCTCGATTCCGGCTGCCCAGTGGTCTTGTACGAGCGATTCATAAAGCGATCCTCCTGCGACAGCTCCTCATTAGGAACGATAGGACTGACCGGCACAGGCGAAACATTACGTTCCTGCTCGTCCGCGATGCCAGACGTCGAAGCAGGCAAACCGACCGCCGACTGATTCTTCGATCCCGTAACAATCACATCCGGACTCTGGGCGTCACCCAAGCTCGACACCGAAGATCTTCTCGAAACCGCATCCGCCGCGGGCTTGGGGGCAGAGAAGAAACTGAGCATTTCCCAATTCGCCGGAGTCGGCGGACGCGAAATCTTCGACGGGCCTGCCTGTCTGCCACCATCCTCGCCAGCGAGCGGTGCAGTCTGCGCAGCCTCCGCGCCAGGCATGGTGTCCAAAGGCGGCACCGGAACTGTCGCCCCACCATCGGCAAGACTGAGTCTGCGAGGTGTCCCGACAGGGGTGAATTGTCGACGACGCTGTTGGCTGGGCAATTGGTCCAGAGCGCTGGTCCTCCTCTCCGGCTGCGGACGTGCCGCGGTTGAAGGCATGGCGACCGATGCACTGCGGGTTTGCTCCGGCTGGGGCGAGTGTGCGCGGTTCTCAGGTGGCATCGAGAAGCGTCTGGTGTCCAGCTCCTGCGAATTTGGCGGAGGGCTGGACGGCTTCTTCTGCTCTTCCGCGCTCTGAGAAGCTTGGGCAGGTAGAGCATCTTCCTCCTGAAAGCCAGGCGCAGGAACGGACGCCTTACTCTCTTCTCCCACACTCCCCACAACCAGCCCAGCTGAAGCATCTCCCTCACGCACACCATGCTGAGCGTCTTCCTCACCTCTAACCTCCTCCAACGGCTCCACAACCAACGTCTCACCAATCCAACTTCCCTTCCTCCCATTACCCCCCGAAGGACTCGAAGCACTAATCGACTCATGCACAGAAGGCGAAGGCAGCACGCCCAAGCGGGCGTTCTCCTCTCTCCAGCGCGCAGCGTCGCCCAGCTCAGCGTCGGGGTCCTCCCACGCCTCGCGCCGTCTGAGGAGGGGATCTGGCATGGCGCCGAGAGAGGTGGGTGGGAAAGTCGTTGGGGGATCGGGCTGGGCTGTGGAGGAAGAGGGGATTGGTGCAGCGGGCTGGTTGTCTGGTGCTGCGTCACCGCGGCCGAAGATATGGCTGGCGGCTCTGGAAACAGAGCGCGAAGGGCCGGGGCTCTTGCGGTCGCTTTCAGACGGGATAACTGCACTTCCTGGTCGAGACCTGGAATGGGGTCTAGAAGCGTCACGCAGACGGCCAAAGACTGAACGGGGGCGTTCGATGCCGGCTCCGACTGCGGCGGGAGTACGGTCGGAAGTCACCACATCGTCATTCTGCAAGTCCCCGGGAGTGACAGGGCGGGAAAGAGGGCGGGCGGCGGTTGTAGGGGTTGGGACTGGAGAGGGCTTGGGATCCGCAGGAGTGGGAGCGGCGGGGATAGCGACTGAGAGGGGAGAAGAAACGGAGGCCTAGAGAGAGAACTTACTATGAGCTTGCGTCCTCCGAATGAAGATTGATGAGAAGGGGACGTGAGAAGGTGGATGGTGGGAAGTGAGGGACATTGTGTGGCAAGGTAAAAGTAGGAGAAATGATTCATCGGCATCGTCTCGACGTGCTCTGAGCTAGTAAGACATGACTTCTTCGTGAGAAAAAGAGAAAGGAAATAAGAAAATGTAGAGGAGAAGCACGAAATGGCAGGAATTAGAAGCAAAAAGAAAGACGCGGCAACAGAAGGGTATCGCCAAATAATGCCGCCTCGTAAGAATGATAAAATGCATGCATGCAGCTCGCCCCAGTAACGCTCTCGCCAATAGAGGAAAGGAAAGGTTCTCAATCCTAGACGCAGAAGAAAGAGCGATACTCAGCATGCCGTCGTTTTCTTCTCGGTCGTGAACGCTGTAGCAAGGGGCTGGGCATAGTGCAAGAAAGAGATACGAAAATCGCAAAAACAAGGTCGGCAAATTGCAAGGAAATGGGGGATCACTCTACCTTTTCTCCTCCACGTCCGAAACGACTCTTCCCTTTGGCGAAAAGGCCCTTTGCACCGGCGCCGGCGCTCTTCATGAAGTCTTTGCCCTTGGCTTGCATCTTCTCGACGTCCACGTGGCCGCCACCTGAGCCGCTTTCAGGTGCTGCGTGAGTGCTGCCATTGGTGCTTGCTTTGCGCTCACCGCCGATCTTGAGAATGGACCCGCTGTGCTTGTGGCCGTGGTTTCGGATAGTGCCTCCAATACCGGAAATCGTGTTACTCAATCCTGTGGTTTGAATGGCGGCTGGGCCTTCGTACTTCTGGCTGCCTGCATTGGCATACTCCGGGTGTGCGGCCAACATGCCAGAAAGCCAGCCTTGTAGTCCAGTGTTCATGTCTGCAAAACGGTGGCGAGTGGACTCGTAGGCGGCGATACGATCAGGCGTAGACTTGATGGCAGCGAGGTCGCGGAATGCAGGAATCTTCGCTTGAGCTGCTGCTGACTGTTGAGGCGGAGCAGCGGATGTCGGAGGCAATGTGGGAGAATCACCCTCCTTGGGAGGCACCAGAGGGGAGTGAGGCTCGCCAGAGCGGTTGGCGTCACTGTCATCTTCAACCATCGCAGTCGGGGCAACCTCACTAAGCCCGCCGTTCTTGGACTCTGGAACTTCCGCGGCAGGACTGGCGAGGTAATCAGGGAGGGAATGACCCTGACTTTCATGCGCCAAAGCTGTGGTACCAACAGGCAGAGCAGCAGACAAGCGCTTTTCCGCATCTGCCGGCTCCTTGAGCATGAAGTCAGGCTCGGCCTGCTTTTCAGCTTCGGCGGTGCTAGGCTCAGAGTCTGCCACCACCTGTGTGTTCACGACGTGCAAACCTTGGTTTGAGCGGGGCCTTCCGAAGCTCTCCCTGTTTTCATCGCCCTCAGTCTCTCCAACAACAGCCATGGGACCATAGAGCCCATCGTCGTCGGCAGATCGGTTCTCCCATGAGAATCGCTGACCTAACAGACCCGGTCTTGATTGCGAGGGCAGCGCACTTCGTCCTTCAGCATTTCTGACTTCTGCAGGTGGCAGGGCAGACTGGCCGCTAGCAACCCTACGTTCATTGGCGGGAGCATCAAGCGCGTTTTGAATTCTGTGAGCGTCTTCCTGCATGCTTTGCTGCTTCAAGTTGTCCATGCTTTCCGGACCAAGCGAGCGGACGATATCCTTCCTCAGGCGGTCGCTCTCGAAGTCGGCGGCGCCGGTATCAGTGGACAGAGTGGGCAGCACTGCGGGTCTGGTAAATGTAGGCTCGTGGGCAGTGCCTGGTGAGTTTTTGCCAAAGCTCAGTGGGGCGACGGCGTCCGGGTTATAACCAGCGAAGTAATTGCTCGTAGGTCGACCATCTGAAGGACCGGAGTTGGCGTCAAGACCTGGCGGCTGGGGAGTATCCTTTGCAGGCGGAGTGGGTCCGACGGAGCCCAATGTGACCTCTGAGGGGGCGTCGCTGTTTTCGCGCCTCAACGGAGGCACATTGAGATGCTGGATGTCACCTGTCTCACGATGGGGCCGCATCTCAGGGATGTCAACTGGCGCGGCTTCGCCCTTGGAGGCGAAATCCTGGGTTTGGTGACCGTAGCCAGCGTGGGCCATCAGTGCCGAACCGAGGGCTTCACCAGCATTCTTGACCGCAGCGACCGGGTTGGTCTGCTCCTTTTCCTCAGAGTCAAGCGTCGGATCGCTTTCACGCAGCTTCGTCTTACGAGTGGTTGGCGTAAGATCAATCTCTTCGTCGGCACTTGCAATCTGTTGGCCTCGAGGAGTAGGCGGCGAGGCTGGTGTGACTTCGCGTCCTCTTGAATCTGCGGCAGCCATGGCATCTGGAACCTCGCTGGCAGGCGTCGCCGTGGCACTCACCCATTCACCGGGAAGATGCGGCCTGAAACTCTCTTGCCTTTCGGCCTCAGGTCTGATGGTCGAAGGCTCAGCCGTGGCGTCAGCATGGTCATACGATGGGAACATGCCCGTGTCTCCAGGTGAAGCAGGCGTTTGCTGTGAGAGCATCGATCCTCCAGTTGCCTTCCGAGTTAGCCCGGGCTGAGGATCTTCATCTCCGCCAAAGTTGCTCCACGATGATTTGGATGACATGCCAGAAGCAGCGCTATTCCTTCGAGATTCCTCGTCAATCTGATGGTATTGGTCAACGATATTGCGCACCCTGCTGTGGCTGGTGCCGGCAGGGCTGTCTCGACCGCTTCCTCCTGCAGTCGTCGGACGGGAGAAAGGCCGGGCTACACCAGAAGTGGGTGATAAGACTGTTGGTGAGTTTGGACCGCTTCCAAAATTCGGGTGAGTGTCAAGGAACAACTTTTGTTGTTGAGTCACCGCTTCTGCTACGTCCAGGTGCTGGCTTGGTAGACTGCTGGCTTCCTGGGCGAGATCGGATTCTCGAATGCTATAGTCAGTACCGCTTCTACCTCTGCCGGTAGTTGGCAATGGTTTAACGACATCCGTACCGGTAGTTGAAGTGTTGACAGATCCAGGCGTTTCCAGTGGGGTCTCCACGGGATGGAGTGTCGCTGATGGCATTTCGGGCGCATCAGGAGACACATCAGGCGCCTCTAGGTCAGTAACAGTCTGGGCAGCCATAGGACCGCTGAAACGTCTGGTGTCTGCATCTGCCACGCCAGGGGTGCGTGCAGGTGAGTTGTTAGGAGAGGGCGTTTCCATGCTTCTCCTGTATCCTGGCGTAAAGCCTGTGATATCGGAGCTCACATTCCTACTGTGACTCGGGGTTGGCTTACGCTTGATGCTGGGCTTTGGTGACATGGCCGGCAGGGCTGAGCCAGGGAATGGTCGCGAGCGGGCAATCTCCAGGGGGGTCTCTTCGGCAATGGAAGGGACGACGGCATCTCGTTCCTGTTGCTTCTTTTGTGCTGTTGCGGCGGATGGCACGCGAGACATGATAGGGCTGATAGATCCAGTAGAATTGGTGTCACTTCTAGAGACGACAGATTGGTTGTGTTCGCGAGAAACGGGAGACTCTGGGGTTGAGCCATCGCCCTGGGTGTCAAAAGCTTTGTGTACCACCGAGCGAAATCCAGAAGAGGGTTGATGCGATAGCCCGCTGGGGTCCTCACCGGGTGCGCGACCAACATCCTCAGCCGCAGTTGCGGTTGATCGCTCATCTGCAATATCTGAGGCCGGATCGGATGAATGAACTGCTTGGTCGTGAGTGCTGCTAAAATGACCAGCAGGCATGGTAGGAGTCACGTCGCGCGAGCTCGAAAGAGCCGAGGCCGCTGCATTTGCTGCAGCAGTCGAAGCTGCGAGGCCTGTAGCGCTAATGCGCTCTTCTTCCTCGTTGCGTGGCATGAAACTACCAAAGCCAGAGACACGACTGACAGGTGGAAGGCGTGGGCTACTCTCTTCAGGATGTAGTGGATCGTGTTCTGCGCTATCAGTGGACCCAACAGTAGGTTGAGAGATGCCGAGAGCGACAGGTTTGGGCTCTGATGTCTCATTCACAGGGTCCAAGGTCGATGTCTGACCAAATGCAGATGGAACGCTTTCGTGGCTTTTCTGTTGCGTAGGAGCAGGCTGTGCTGCCGAAGGTGATCCCAGTTCTCGTTGTACAGAGTCCATACTGGGCCTTCCTGATTCCATTGACTGCCTTTCCTTTTGCTGTTCATCCGCCATTCGCTTGTAGATGTCGCTCGGTCGAATGAATGGCAGTGCCTTGCCAGTATTGGGAGAAGTGGTCGCAGGGACTGGTCTCGCATCCGGCCCAGGACTCACCGAACCGAGGCTGCTTTTCCTAGGTGGTCGTTCTACACTGCCAGCAGGTGGTGGGCTGCGAGGCGTGTTGAGAGGCTGCGGAACTTGGCCTGGGTTACTGAATTCTCGAGGGCGTGAGCGAGAGCTGTCTGGGCTTCTGCTATGGTGGCTGATCCCTCCACTGCCAGCAATTGGACTGGTGTGTTGTTCTGGCTGGGTTCCAGAGCTGAACTGTCTCCTCTCTGTATCCACTCCGCGATCAAAGCTAGGCTGCCTTTGCAGGCCTTGTCCATACTGATTCTGCTGCTGAGAGGCAGAAGGATCGTCATAATCTCCAAACTCATCATAAGGGTCGTAGCCTCCCCAGTCGTCGCCATCGTAGTTGTTTGTCTTGGCTTGGGTCCATTTTTGGGTTCGATGGCGGCCGGGGACGGTCTTGAAAGAGATGGGTTGCTGGCCGGGATTCTGGCCAGGGTGCGACATGATCACACGCGCGACGATATCAGGTGTTGCTGTCTGCTATCGCCTAGCGGAATCCCATGGTATAAGGCGAAGAAGCCGGAATTGAGGATGTGGTGGGTTTGGCGAGGCGGAAGAGTCGGGCTCGGCGAAGCGCGTACGCGCGTTTGTATGAATAGATTATTAGGGGTTGGATGGGATTAGAGGTGATGGGGGTATCGAGTCGAATCGACTGAAGAATGAAGGAAATGCAGGATTATGCCCACAGACGGGTGCCTGGTGAGGTGGCGGCGACAAGAGTCGGGAGGTGGTGATGGTAGAGGTATCGGGTGCGGACGACGATGATGTCCCAGTCCAAGCTTCAAGCAGGGATGCGCCAGCGGTCCAAATCCTGGAACTTGTACCGGGCAGTTATAGCCAACGCAGATCTTTTTGGCCTGAGCTCAGTTTGATGACGATGCTACAAGTTGGACTGTTCAACCAAAAGATATACAAGAAGTAGATGTGTTGACGAGTGATAGATCTATATCCAAGTTCCCACGCACAGCGTTGAATAACGATACACTGTGTCTACACCCTCCTCACAAACATTCCGGACTTGTTACGTAGACCATACCGCTCAGCCACGATGGAGGCATGAGATGGATGATTGGAGCTGGTCGCATATCGGCAGCCTTCACGCCGGCATCCTTTGTCTAACAATGGCGCGTCAACCAGTGGGGTTTTGTATTCCACTACCACCTTATCTATTATTATACCCTCTCCTATTGTCCGTGGAAGAACGTGGCATGTTTGCGAGAAATCTAACAGACTTGAGAAGTCAGCTGTCGTTAATAAGTACTCGAACACCTGAAACTGGCTGTAGGAATCTCGAGAGTAGGACGTAAGCAATATTTAATTTATTTCCTTTTGTACTCGTAATGTCGCCATGTAGGGTTAGGGTTGAAGTCCGCGCTGTCTCCACCCAATCAACCCTCCACTCTACCCTGACGACAGGCCCAGAACGAGTCTTGTCGCTTTTCCTAACTATACAACCGACTTCCTCCTTTTAATAACACACACGCTTTCCTCGCCTTGACGACTTCTCTCAAACACCTCTTCTTTGACCAAAACCTCATCGCGACCACTCTCAATCCACTCGCCCGCTTTCGATACGCCTCAAAGACCACCTGGCCGCTAATCTCCAACCCGATTCACGACCGCAACATTACAGCACGCCCACCCACGACCACGACTTAGACTGACATACAAGTCTCACGACACACCCCTTTCCACCCTTCAGCGCACGCGCGCGCTCCCCATGTACACCGCCATGGCCTCCTCCATCCAAGACCGCACCCCTGAGTTCCGCTCGATCCTGACACAAGCACAAAAAACGCTCGCGCGCCAACGCAAAAGCGGCGCAGGACCGCAAGCCCAACCCTTGATCCAGAATGGCACCGCGACGCCTCCCACGCGCAAGCAGCGCAGCGAGTTCGCCCGCAACGCCGCCGCCATCGGCCGCGGCATCTCGGCGACGATGGGCAAACTGCAGCGGCTGGGCGAGCTGGCCAAGCGCAAAACCCTTTTCGACGACCGGCCCGTCGAGATCGCCGAATTGACCTATGTAATCAAGCAAGACCTCGCGGGCCTCAACCAGCAGATCGGCAACTTGCAGCAGATCCAGCGCGGCGCGCAGCCCGCAGGCGCCAAAGTCGACCAGGAGGGCGAGCACAACAAGAACGTCGTCATGCTGCTGCAAGGCAAATTGGCGGACGTGGGCGTGAATTTCAAGGAAGTCCTCGAAGTGCGCACGAAAAACATCCAAGCCTCGCGCTCGCGACAGGACAACTTCGTCTCCTCCGTCTCGCAGCAATCGGGGACAGGACAATCCCACCTCGCCCCCTCCGGCGACCGCTCCGACTCACCTCTCTACCAACCGCCCTCGCGCAGCCGTACACCAGGCGCGCAGCAACAGCAAAACTCCACAGCGCAAGACGTCCTATCCCTCGACCCCTCGTCCTCCTCACCCCTATACAACAACGGCCCACAGTCCCAGCAACAGCTGCAAATCCTGGAGGAAGGCAGCACGAGCAACAGCTACATCCAGCAGCGCGGCGAGGCGATCGACGCCATCGAGCGGACGATCGCGGACTTGGGCGGGATTTTCGGCCAGCTCGCGCAGATGGTCAGCGAGCAGGCGGAGCAGATCCAGCGCATCGACGCCAACACCGACGACGTGGTGGATAACGTCGAGGGCGCGCAGAGGGAGCTGATGAAGTATTGGAATCGCGTGCAGGGGAATCGCTGGTTGGTTGCGAAGATGTTTGGTGTGTTGATGATTTGTATGTCCTTCTACTTTTCTCTCTTCCGTTTGAAGACAACCTTGCTAACGGATTTGTGCAGTCTTCCTCCTTTGGGTACTCATAGCAGGCTAGAGCTGCTTGCCCTGCCCACCTTCACTACTTTTTACTTTCTACTTTCTCCACCCGACGAAGCAGCCCTGGCGGCCCTTGTCGATTTCAAACAAATGTACATGTTTATTCTTGAATCCTTTCTTCGATTGTATTATCCTTCTTCCTCAAAGCGTTTCTTCACTCGTTGAATTCCGATATAATAATGAGCATAGCATGAAAGAGACGTCAAAATCCCGAAAGAAAAGAAATAGGAGAAACAGGAGGCTGGTTTTTGGATTGTGACTTCTTGCTAGACGGGAACAGTTCAATCGTGCACGGGTTTTCTCTGACATTTTCTCTCGTCGAATAGAACAGGGGCGGCATGATACAGTGTGTTTGCTAACTTCAGAGTTGAGCAAGATGCAAATTACATAGGTACGCTTTATTTTATTCGAACCTGTCTTTCATTCTGGGGTGTTTTAGTTTACAGCTGTGTCGAGGTGTTTCTACAGCACTGAATGGCGGTACAGTGCACCCGCAGTGATTTTTGTCGCTCATTAATCGTAGAATTTCTACCACTTCGTCATATCTCATCCATCGTATTCGTAACATTCATTCATTCGTTCATTCTTACCCACTCCCCTTCTACTTTCTACTTCAAAACCTCCCACCATACCCAAACCTCCTATCCAACCCCGGCATAGCCACAGCCTGAGCGTGGCCAATGTCTTCGAAAGCGCCGAACCTCACATCCACGTTGCGCGGCATGGGTTGATACCTCGGATCGCGACCGATCCTCGCCGGCGGCTGGCCCCACTGGTTGTCGAAGAAAGAGTCGTTGCCGTTGGCGCTGCGATCGATGGTCCACTCCGGTGCTTTGGTCCATTGGCAGAAACAGTCGCGACGGCTCTCGGTGGAGCCTTGGACGTATTGGGCTAGGTTTTCGAGGACCGGGATGAGGTGGCGAGTGGTGAGGAAGTTGGTCTCGGGTGTGCTGTCTGGCATGGGTTGTTGGCGGCTCGGCGGACCGATTGGTTTGATGGTTGATGGTTTCTTGCGACGGTGGGGAGTGGCGTCGGAGGCGTTCATTGTTGCAGCAAAATCGGTCTGACGGGAGAACTTCTTGCCTCCCCAGAACCAGTCGTCTAGTTCGTCAGGATCCCAAATGTTGATTGGAGTTGATGATGATGGTGATGAGGTGAGCATGGAAAGCAGAGGCTTTGCATCGCCCTTCCCCGGAGCACGTCGAAAGTCGCGTTTACGATCCGGGCTGATGTGAGGGAGATCATCGCCGAGAATAGAGGGTGCGGAGGGTACTGGCATTCTGACAGAAGGCGCCAGCGTTGTTGGGAATGGGTTGTGAGCAGTGCTGCCGAGACCGTTCAGTCCTGGGGCGACGTCGAGGCTGAGAGCAGGAAGGCCGAAGCTGTTTTGGGCTGCCTTTTGGCACTCAGCAGGTAGCGCTATTGCTTGTCTCATCGGAAATGGATCCTGTTTCGACGGCTGAGATGCTACTCGAGCGGCTTCCTCGCTTTTTGAAGCATGAACCTTCTGGGCATGATCTTGGAACGGATCGTAAAGGACTGTGCGGATATTGGCCTGGCTTTTGGTACGCTCTTTAGCCTGCTCACCCATCTTGATAACATGCTCCCTCATCGCTGTGCGTGTCTCGAGAGGTGATGCTGGTTTGGACTGCACAACTGGAGGGACGACCTCTCTAGGACTCGGGGGCCTAGCGATGGAAACGGTTGACTGAGGCGCTACAATCGGAGCTGATGAAAAGCCGTGCTGTCGAGATTCATAGGCACTGGACTGCTTCATGCGTAGTCTGCCGATCTGCTCAGCCATGTTGACTTGATCCGCGGGGACAGCAGGGGCGGGTTGAGCATATGTTTGGCCACAGTAGTAGTTGTTCTGCATGTGGGCGACGGGCCCATGGTGATAGCCCATGGGGGGAGCCCAATGCTGATAGTATGGATGTTGAAAAGATGGCACATGATGATCATAGGCAGTACTCACTCCTCCATAGGCACCGTGAAATGGTGTGGCACTGACGAAAGGGTCCTCGTGCTCGCTGGTCCTTGGTTTTGGTACAAAGTTGAGAGCTGGATTGAAGCGTGGGTTGGCTTGTACCGACTGCATTGGCGCACGCGGCATATGATCGGAAGCTGAACTGGACGATATGTTGGAAAACTGTACATCACTGCCAGCGACGGGGTGTGAAGACTGAGAGTCCTGTCGAGACATCATTGTACTTGGACGTTCCGGCATTTCGACTTTGGATGTGACCCTCCTTGGGCCAGTCGGGGCCGTGGCTGGGGGACGAGTATCCGGAAGACATGCAGCGATCTCCTTTGGCCCAAAGAGTAGTCCCATGACATCGGCTTCACGTTGCTTTGCCACAGCGCGGAAGTAGGCTAAGGTGTTCTGCTGGACCGCTTGCGATGCAGTTTCGCCTTTCAGACGGAAGGCAGCGAGCTGTCCTTCAATCCTTTTGCGGATGTTGGAGAACTGCCCAACGTTCTCCCAACCAAACCGAGAGGATGACCATTGATGAGCAGAGACGTCACCGTTTGGGTGTTGGATGAACTGCAGCTGACCGTTCGCCGTGCCTGGAGTACTATCCATGAAGGCCGGGCCAGGCAGCTCATTTCCAAACACTTCAGTGATGGCCCGCTTGCTGAAAGTGGCCTCAACGGTGGCATACTGACTGCTGGGTTTCTCTTCACTCGCGCCAGTGCCTTGGCGGCCCTTCCTACGACCAGCGAAGAGCTGGAAGTCATCCGCTTCGAGAAAAGAGGAGTCGCGGCGCTCGAACTCGGATGCTGTTGATTGCTGGGTATGTGTGGAGATCCGCGACACGGGTCGCGATAGTGGCGCGCCCTGTGATGGCGCGCGGAAGATGTTGATTCTCGACTCTACCTTGGCTAGACCGCTTGCTTGGGCTTGATTGGAGGTAGGAATCTCAGTGCCGAAGCCGAAAGGCTTCCACGCCTTGGGTTTGCGCTGTTTTGGCTTCTCGACCGGAGGATGCGAGGTCAATGCAGCATTCGCTGTTTCGATACGCTTGTTCTGGCGTTCGAGCTTGGCCTCTGCAAGCGAAAGGGGCTGCTGGCCGCCAGATGAGCGAGTAGACGACATCTTGCGACCTTGTTGGGAGTGTTGTCTGTCTTCAAGCTTGGAAGCCTCTGATATCGAGGCGGGCGTTTCAATGGAAGAGGGGGATGAAGGACGAAGGCTCCCGGGAAAGCGTCTCTCGCGATCTTTTCTAAGTCGCTGTGCGACCCGTTGTTCCACTACAGCCTCAAGTTTGAGGCGATAGGGAGTATTTCAGATACGGGGTTGCCTCGTAGATCTCTGGGGATAATCCGGAGGAGAAGAAGAGGTTTCACGGTTGGGTTTTTTTGACTCCCAAAACTGAGTCAGAAATATGTGCGAGTCTCTTTGCGGACTGGTCGGGCGTAGGACGGTAGGAGTGCCGAGTGGGAGGCGGTTGGGTGGGAGCGAGCCGGCAGCATTCACAGGTGGTGGACGACGGTTCCGCGGCATGACCTTCGTCGTGGGCGAAGATAGGCAGCCCAAGGCTGTGATGAGTACTGGTGTAGCTGCAAGGTTCTGGGGGAGCGAGGGGATTTATGCGAAGTGTTTTGTAATTGGCGGGCTTCCGATGCGACAGAGCGTGTGGCGGTTTGAGTTGAAGGTGCAAGACAAGGAAAGAACGAAGGCTCGGGTGCTTGTAGGCGCGACTTCCTCACACAAACGATGAGACCCTACCTTATTCGAACTCCAATTCACTCACTCTGCATGTGACCACGCGAGTCTTGCATTTTTCTGCAGCGAAGCGACATTTTCACCAAAAGCACCTCTTCATCCTACATTTCGAAGCAGCCGACAGGCATCGAGGAGCTCTATTGAAGGGCGTTAATGTGACCTTGACACCTCTGCGGAACCGCGTCCCGGGGACGCCAGTGAAAGATTTACTGGCCTCCAACAAATGGATAGATGACTTGAGAGCCATCAAGAAGGGCGCCCTTGGTGGTCCTAAGTTGCCCCAACCTGCTTACCTATACGGCCCAAGTCGTGCGGCAACGCTTCTGGAAGAGTCCTGGAAAGATCCTCAACGTTCTCTTGGGCTGTCAATCTACAGGCTCTCCCATCAGTGACAGGCATTCTTGATTCATACAACGCACAGTTGTTCCCGAACATGTTCTACTGAAGCAGATCGTTGTCAGTTATCTATGACATGAGCTTGCGCCACCCACATCTTTTTTTGCACGGCCAATGCTTCTCATGGCGGCAGGCGCCCATCCCGAAGCAGCGCCGTGCATCATCCCAGAATAATGCCTCCCGTTTGCTCAGAGACGTGTTGCATCACAAGAGAAGCCCTTCGCCCACGTGAAATGAGGTCGGCGATCGTCAATTGTGCACGGACACCGTTCTTGTCCACAGCCAAGATCTCTCAGCCTGCAAGTTTGTGTTTCTTGACAACGACAAGCCCGAGTGTCTCGCCGACCAAAGGCTACGCGGTCACTGCCCCTTGACAACAATGGTTAATTCGGCGCGAGGTGAGAAGTATGGGCATGTGTGCAGACCATATAAGTTTCTCTTCACACTCCCGCACATACACGTGTCTCAAGGAAATACACATTCACTTCCGACCTCGGCAGTTACAGTTTAAGCACTGGCATTGCATTAACCGAACGAATCGTCAACAAACGCCGACCGTTGCGTACCAACCTGACACCTTCGACAACACCCTTTCCCTTGCAGTTGTTTACGTCTCTTGTATACTACTCCAAAGTCCTGCAGACTGCTTTACCGCTTTTATAAATCGAAGCAAATATGCTGGCGCTTCAATACGGCCTCATCTCAGCGCTAAGCGCTACGGCTTCGGCAACCAACCTCTTTGTGTCAAGCTACTCAGGCGATGTCACAACATTTTCTCTGGCAGAGTCGGAAGGCACTTACTCCCTCAACGCCACATCGTCTAACCCGAACTGCGGCCCTAGTCCCGCGTGGCTGACTCTTGATGCTCCTCGCGGCACCATTTACTGCTTGAACGAAGGCCTTACTACGCCCAATGGCTCCATGAGCACCTTCACAATCAACCGTGACGGAAGCCTCAAGCATGTGCAGAACTCTACGACCATCTCCGGACCCGTCAGTGGAGTCATCTACGGCGATGCTGCTGGCGATCGCAACATCGCCCTCGCCCACTACACTGGCTCTTCGCTGACGACATACTCCCTCTCCTCTGGCGGCCGGTTCGAAGAAGACGAGTCCTTCACCTTCACCCTCTCGGAGTCTGGCCCTGTCCCAGACCGTCAAGATGCCCCCCACCCTCACGAAGCCGTCCTCGACCCAACGGGCCAGTACATCCTGGTTCCTGACCTCGGCGCTGACCTCATTCGCGTTTATGCCATCGACCCCGAGACCAACTCGCTCTCCGCGAAATCGCCCCTGGGAGCGCCGGCCGGCTCTGGACCACGTCACGTCGCTTTCCACCTCCCCTACGACACTGTCTCGGAAGATGCCACCACCTACCTCTACCTCGCAACCGAGCTGGGCAGCGAGATCATCTCCTACGCCGTCTCCTACCTCCCAAACAACGGAGGCCTGAACGTCACCACCGTCCAAGAGCAGAACGCCCTCGGCCAACTCGCGCACGACCGCATTAACGCGCCTGCCGGAATCACCCTTTCGCCTGACAACCGCTTCCTACTGCTTTCCAACAGGAACTCTAGCATCTTCTCGTTGCCGAACGAGGACTCCTCCAACAGCACCGCCGTTCCTTCGGACTCCATCACGACTTTCTCTGTGAGCGAGTCTGGAAAGTTGAGCTTCGTGCAGGCCTGGCCGACGCACGGCATGTTCCCTAGACACTTCAGTCTCAACACCGCCGGCAACTTGGTGGCGGTCACGAACCAGAACAGTGGCAATCTGGTGGTGCTGAGGCGTGATGTGGCTACGGGTCTGATTGGTGATGTGATCGCTGAGGCAGATGTAGAGGGAGAAGTCACGAGTGTTGTTTGGGGTGAAGTTGATGCTGTCAATGCTGCTTGATTCTTTGGAAAAGCGCTACCTCTAATTAAAACATTGTAGATGTGGTACAGGTTGGAAATAGCAAAATATATAAGCCGTTGTCAAAACGAAATCCAATGGCTCTGTGGAATAAATCCGATATCTGTGCCATCGCTTCTACCGAAAAAAGCAAAAAGAAAAAAGAAAAAAGAAAACATAATCTTCGATCAGTGCCTTATCAGCAAATGCTCAAGAACGAGTATCACAGGTAGCCTGGTGGCTACTCCAGCAAAGCTCCAACTGACTAATTCATCTCATTCTGTCAACCACGCTGAGTCTCCCTCTGTGCCCTACTGAACTGGACAAATCATGGCTGACCACTCGATGGGCCATCATGATTGGCACCTCCACGACTGTGGCCACTCTATGACAATTTTTTTCTTTCGATTCTCTTCCGCTGTAAAAAACACTAGCCCATTGATCCAGTTCGCAATTCTGGAAACCACAGGGGGAGATCCCGAACGCAGAGTCACCTTCACAGAGACGGCGTCTCCAGTCTGATCCTCATCTTGTTTCCGAGGAGGCCGCCAAGTTGTGAGAACATGCATGGACTCATTCGGTTCAGATTCCTGCGTTATGAAAATACCACTGGCAGGTTTCCCTGGAAGATTTGCCAATCGCAGAATCTGCCTTGCATTGATCGCTTGTACTAGGTTGTCGGCCATCAAATCCATGTAGTCGGTCGCGGGCGATTGCCTGCTCTCTCTGAAGTATTTGCGAAGCTTGCCCGCAAGATGATGGTGCTTGCGACGACGCAGCTTAGTGACCAGCTTTCTGACATTGCTTCGAACATCATAATACTCTGGTAGGCCAAAATCCGCGGTATCAATGATCGCGTTCTCCGGCAATTCCCAGATGTATCCCTGAGTCTCGACACCCTCTTCGCAAAGCTTGACAGACGGCAGCCGCACATGCTTGAGAAAAGTCAAGCCTTGCCTCGAGATGGGCAAATCACCAAATTCGGGATGTATTTGTTCTAAGAAGCCACCAATACTGTCGTCAAGCAAAGATGGGTCGTTCGTGCATCCTGCATTGAAGATCTCGCCGTTGAGTAAGAAGAGTGCCAGGAGGCAATGGCTCAACTTACGTTCCTGACGTTTTAGAATTCGAATATTCAATCGCTTTCGATACCCGCACGCATTCGCGATGATAGCCAGCCTATCCCACTGGTACGAGAGATCCCTCTTGAGAACATCCCTGAATATGAAAGCAGACATTGGCTTGAGAGAGTTTTTGTCTCGCTTGAGCGTGATGTTGAATTTTTCGACTTTCCAAAGCAGATCCGAGCATGCGGACCGAAACTCATCAGAAGCACAGCACGCCAGAAGAAACATGGTCGACTGCTCACGGAATAGGGTTGCCTGGACACAAAACTCCCCTTTGACCTCATCAAAACCACTAGGAGCTCGCGCATTGGCGTTGGTGGGAATCAGAAGGTCCATCCTCATTCCAGAGAGATACTCCTCTTGGTAGATCCATGCTCTTCCCCACCATTCATCTTCAACCACGCAGCGAAGGACCCGAATTGCCTCGCAGATAGTCTGATCGTCCGCGGTACGGCTGAAGTGAAACTGTCCAGAGCTACACTCCTCTATCAGATCGCCTTTGAGAAGGCTTGCAAGCAATACTGCGTCTGACGTCGTGCGAATCGGGCTCGAAAGAAGGCCTACACTTCTTTTCGCCTCTTTGTATACCAAGTCCATGGAATTGATCGCTCTTGCTTTCTCCGCTGAATCATGTTGAGCTATACAAGCCTTGTCTACCCAGAAGAGATTCTCGTTGAACGCTCGAAGATACTTGACGAGTCTGTCGGGCACAGAATCCCTCATGTCCAGTGGCTCCACGCTCCCCTCTGGACTTCCGTCTTGCCTTTGACATGGAGTGAAGACGGTGTACCCGTTTTCACGACCGTCTTCGTGAGACGAAGGTTGGCAAGTCCATGATACTGCAACAAATTGTCTCCTATATTTTCTGGAGTTGATGATCTTACGAAAACATGTTGGGGTTGAGGGTTTATAGAGTAAGCATGTGAGATCATTTGCCCATCTTTGACACTCTTCTGCTGACTGTTGGTGCTTCTGAATCTCTAACAACTCTGCTATAAGACTTGTCTTTGGCGCGCTCGCAAAATCGGCATTTCGTCCGGGCCTTCCGTCGTTGATGTTGGGATCCATGATGCAAATATGTTATGGTTGGATCGGTTTGATTTGAGTGTAACAGACGTTTGTTCTCCTCTCAAGATAGAAGCGGAGATGGCAAGAGTGTCTTCAACAGCAGCCTCCAAGACGTTTACCGGTCATAGACGCGATTTGCATCAGCTAACGCGTTACGCGTTTTATGCATGTCGGGTAAGCGAAGCAAAGGGACAGGCGCTTACAGCTGACTTAGAGCAGCTCGAGGGCTGAGGCATTTAAGCGAACGAATCCTACTCGTAGTGATCAGTAGACGATCGCAAGCTTTTGTACCTTTTCGTGATCCAGTACGGGGTCAACGAAATGGCAGATGAATACCCGCAAAAGCGATACAAGGCGGCACTCTCTGCAGTGTCGTTCATCAACTATGTACGATACATCAACGCTTTGAAACACCTCGCAAAGAAGCGAAAGATTTGCGTACGGTGTCAAATTGCCCACACAAGTTGCTACTCGTTTGATGCTAATCAATTCGGCGCAGAATCTTATTTTGAGCCAAATGATTAACTCGGATGTGATCACGGTTTTCTCTCGACTTGTTATTAGATCAACGCCTCTGCTCACTTGAACACTTGAAGGAGCTTAGCCCCAAGGAAGCCTACAATTTGCAGCACCCTTCACGTCCTTCTCATGCAGTTTCGCAAGCTCCCTCTCAGCGCGAATACACAAGTCAGCACCCAGCTCCGTATCTCTCAAGACCCTCACAAAGCCAGCACGCTTGATCAGCGAATGAATCATCTTTGCGCAGCAATCCGCGAGAAGAGGTCTGAGTTGCGTGTCATTCGAGGTAGTCGACGACCAGATGATCCTAAGGGCGGAAGTGAAGTCTTGCATGTCGCAGACGACTGAGCCAATATCGGCAAAGTCGTATGTTACCACTCTCGTGACTGCAGTCTTGTGAGAGTCAAGATTGTATTTCTCGGCTACTGCGTAGACGAGAGCGTGGGACTGAAGATGCTGCCAGTCTGACCTCGTACCTGCGGATTGGTATTTGAGCCCGTACGAGAAGCGTATCATGGCCTTGACGGCGAGAGGTTTGTCTTCGCATAGCTGCATTTCTTTGGCGTTGGCCTCCTATGACTCGTTAGCAGAGTTCATTCGAGTGGAAAGTGGAGCAAGCCCACCTTGAAAGAGCGGCAGAACATCTTTCTGAGGTAGTCCGAGCCTTGTGCGAGCATGATTTTGTGTGCTTGGATGGATTCACAGCCGAACTTGATGGTCACGTCGGAAAGTGTCTTGTCGTTGAAGAAGCTAGTGGTGTAATAAATTAGCGGTAGTACTTGTGTTTGAAAGGCATCGTACCTCTCCTTTTGACCCATTCTGGACACACAGCTGTGCGAGCACTTGATCATGTCGGGAACGATTGATGTCAGGGTTAGTGTTAAGCTCGACTTGGTGGTATCAATTAATTGACATAGTCGGACGGTTACGATGAGGGCTTTAAGTACGGGCTGACCTGCACGTGTTTGCTCGACTAGATTTACATTCTTTGAAGGGTCCTTGGAACATCACTAGCAAAGTGTCTCCATCCTTGACCCGTGAAAGAGGACGGCAAACACTCTTTACAGGTTTGCAAAAGCACCGTCTTACTTGGCTCTATGTTTCCATTACCCAATTTTCAAATTGATCACTTCAGTATCAAAGTAAGGTAACGATGGAAACCAAAGACCAAGCCAAAAGTGGACATAAAGGCTCCTACGCTTGTTTGCAGGAGCGGTGGCAATCGCAAGTCTCGCCACGCGCAGTCAGGCGTCACTTCCTGCCTGTAGTCCATTAGCCTCCTGCTCTTCCACTGAACATACAGTTTCATCCGAGATGACGAAACAACACCCTCTTCTCAACAGACAAACATCTCATAACCATGCAGGCCTACCTTCACAGAAAACTTGACAATATGAAACTACTCATCGAGCATGCTCCGTCCGACCAAGAAGCCTACTTCGATAACCCTACGCTTTCAGATCTTAAAATCATCCTTGCCGACAGGACAATCCATGCCCATCGCATCATTCTATGTCGCAGCTCGGGATACTTCAGGGAGCTCTTTACGGGCAGTTCCATTGTAGGCTCAAGAGACTGGCACACGGGGGTGGACTCAGTCACTGAATGATATTCCAGAACAGCGACGCAAGCCAGATCGTGCTCCTAGAAGACGACCCAGAAGCCCTGACGGCCATGTTTCGTGCCATGTACGGCCTTCCATACTGCAGCAAGATCTGGGATGAATACGTGGACCTCCTTCCGCACGCGCGAGCGTACGCCGTGGCGCACAAGTTCGGCGTCCCAGGACTATGTAGCATCGCCAAGGACAACATCAAAGAGATTCTAGACGAAGACGGTCCAAAAGCAAATTTTGTGCCGGCGATGCGGTTGATCTTCACAGCAACCGAGTATAAGGACGACCCAGCACGCCACGAGATGGTGCGCTTCTGCACACGAAGATGGGTCCGATTGCTGGTAAATGAAGACTTTCTGACGCTGTTGTCCGATCTGCCGGAAATCGAAACGAACGTAACCACACACGACGACTTTGACATTGGAGAGTGGGTCTGCGATGGTGGGCCGGACTGTGCGCGCAGGCCGATGTGCGCGCCATGCAGCGAGCCTTTCTCGGAAGAAGACGCCTGGGGTCAGCGCTTCGACGATATGTTCTGGTATTGCATCTGTTCCGTGTGCATCTGCCACGAAGCCATGGCGGGCCAGGATGACGGCACCGTTGGGCCGATATGCATGGGATGTCGCGGGAGAATCGGTTGGATATCGGAGCTGAAAGACGAACATGGGCGAAAACGCCCGTATGAAAGATGGAAGAAGAGTCGTATCGAGGGTCGGCGATTGTAAAAGTCAGCGCTGCCCAGCAACGAACTTTCTTAAGGTTCACTTAGATCCTGGTGATGTATTGCTGCGGAGGGGGTTGACATTCTTGCAGAAAAAACCGGCTGGCAGGTGAACTTGAGGACGGAAGCCATGCTCTACCAGGGCTTGGCGTGGGCCTGCTTCTGTATTGGGAAAACGCTTGAAGAGCTGCCCATCAAAGTGACGATCATTACGGCGGCCTTTGCAAGAGCTTAGGGATCCCTTCAGTGCTATCTTTTAGCGAAACAGAGCGTAACTTTAGAGAAAAGCGGCTTGTCTGTTTACTCCGCTGGAATTGAAGTGGTGCGGCTAGATTAGTGGGAGGAGAACATCAATCATACCAGTCTTATCTTTTGCTTTCCTTAGCGCCGTAACGCCGCGCTTGAACTCATGCCACTCAAAATCACAATGCCCTACTGCCCACCCAGAACACCATTTACCATCCCTGTCACTCCATTTCCAGTCGCAGCCTGCCCAGGCTCAGCAATGACCCAGTCCTTGACGCCACCCTTCCAATCACTGATCCTTCCATCCTTGATCCTGACAACCACAACCTTCACCTCCTCGTCTTCAATGTAGCTCCCACGTCCACCATCACCCGTCCTCGCACTCGTCGGGCTAGTGCCAAACAACTGCTCCGAACCCTCAGCCTGGCCCTCGAAAGTGTTGTTCTCCAAATGCTGCTTCTTGCACCACTTCTCCTCCTCTGAACCGCTCTCCAGCACGCTCGCGGAACCGTTAATGGTAGCGGAAATGGACGACACGGCCGCAGAGTTCATGCTCATGAGCATGTTGGCAAGACTGCTGCGGCCGGCTCTCGTACCGACGGGGCTGCGCTCGCGGTCGGTCATGTGCGGAGGGCGCGAGGAGACCCAGTCGTGGACGAGCAAGCTGACGTTGGGGTTTTGAATGAGGTTGATGGTTTTCTTGGAGGACGGGTTGGTCGTCATGACGATCACTGGGCCGGGCTGGAGGTTCGCGGATGTGAAGGGATGTGAGGGCAGGTAGGTGTAGTTCATGAGGCTGACGTGGGGGATGTTGGCGGTGCATGTTGCGAGGTGGAGCTAGGTGGGTGTTAGCGAATTTCTGTGGCTTAAGGGAAAATGGTTGAGCAACATACGAAACGAGCGTTCTGAAGACATGTGACTACTTCCTCGGGCAGGTGGTCAGAGACGGTTGGGTTGTTGGCGTCGGCAGACTGTTGCCAGCTGAGCGGAGGTTGTGCATCGGCCATGATTGTGATTTTGTGTTGTATCTCTTGATCTGAGGTCAAAATTGGTGGTTCTGAGAGACAATTGCGTGTTATGGTATTACTGTTGATGTCGTCAACTTCCTAATCGAGCTCCAACCTCTTCACTCACACGAAATTAGCTTCGCGCGGGGTGACGTAGTGAAGTGAGGTCAAACATCTTTGCGTTCTAAGCTCGGACTTGGAGACTTGGAGATGGCGCACTCGCTGAGCCACGCCGTTCAGGCGAACGCTAGTCCACGCCAGGGTTTGGGGGCGGATGAACGACAATACCCGGTCACTGCTATATCGCTGCCTGATCACATACTATACCCTACACCAGCCGATACTGGCACCTAATTGATTCATTTCACTCGTGGGCACACGCTCCTTCTCCCCGTTTGAAACATCTCAATATCAGCACAGGCATCATGTCTGCCAGGAACTCCGTGGACGAGCCCAACGGCGACACCCTCCATGTCGCCAATGGTTCTGGCGAGGATAGTCCATCCACCACGAACCCACCTCCAGCAGCAGCAGGAGCACCTACCAACGATGCGCCTACCGGCCCTCCCAAGGCTGTCGAGGATGTCATGTATTCGGATATCGGCATCAACACTCTCCTGAACCGACTCAAGCAGAGCATCGCATCCGCGCGCGACTTTGCCGACTTTCTTCGCAAGCGTTCAAGACTGGAAGAGGAGCAAGCCAAGGGACTGAAGTCGCTGGCGAAGACCCAGCTGGACGCTGCTCGACGACCGGACTCCAAGAGTGGAAGCTATGCGCTCCAACTCGGCGAGGTCCTGCGCGTCCACGAGCGCATGGGCGATAACGGCATGCAGTTCGCCTTGTCTCTCCATCAGATGCACGAAGACCTCAACAACTTGACTGCAGAAATCGAGCGCGGGAGGAAACAGCAGAAGCATGAAGGCCTGGATGCAGAAAAGAAGGCTTTCGACGCCGAGCAGGCAATGCAAAAGGCCAAGGCTCGTTACGACACTCTGGCTGAGAGCTACGACCGCGCAAGAACTGGCGATACCAAGGGCAGCAGGAGGTTGGGTCTAAAGGGACCCAAGAGCGCTGAGCAGGTGGAGTCCGACTTGCTGCACAAGGTTCAGGCTGCGGATGGGGAATATGAGGAGAGAGTCAGGCAGGCGAAAGCGCAGCGGGACAGCCTCTTGAACACTGGCCGTCCCCAGGCTGTCAAGGCTTTGCAGTCTTTGATCAAGGAGTGCGACCAAGCTCTCGCTTTGCAATTGCAGAAGTACGCCACTTTCAACGAGAAACTGCTGCTCGGTAACGGCCTGGCTGTTAGCCCACTGAGCGAAAAAGAGGGCCCCATGGCTCAGAAGAGTCTGCGGGATCTCATTGTTGAGATCGATAACGAGAGAGACTTCAACAACTATATTGCGAGCCACAGCGGTAAAGTGCCTCCAAAACCTGCCGAGATCAAGTATGAGAAGCACCCTACCCTTGCGCCAAAGCAACAGCAACCTCAATCACAACCCTCCAGCGCGACTATATCTGCGCCGCCACCAACAGGTGGGCTTGGTATTCACACGGCGCCTCCGCAGACAGGGTCAGCAAACAGCAGGTACACCTCTCCGCCTCAGCCAACCTCACCTCCGTCATACGGACAGCCTTCGCATTCCGGCGACAGCTATGGCTTCTCGCAATCCCCTGGTGGGCCTCTCGACCCCTACCCTTACGATCACAAGCAACCTCCTTACAATTCGCAACAAACTCCGGTCCGAGATGGTCCCGTCAATCCACCATATCCACTCCATCCCTCTGAAGTGGCCTCGCCAACCTCCCCTGGTTCCGGCTACCCTCCGAACCAGACCACAGGCTCCATCGGTGGTGCAAACCGCAACACCATGAGCCCCATGAACACCTCCAGCTTCCCCGTACCACCCACAGTATCCTCCAAATCTCCATCGCGTCCCGTGTTCGGCGTCAGCCTCGACGAGCTCTTCACACGCGACCAATCCGCCGTGCCCATGGTCGTATACCAATGCATGCAAGCCGTCGACCTCTTCGGTCTCGATGTGGAAGGCATCTACCGCATGTCCGGCACAGCCTCGCACGTCAACTCCCTCCGCGACGCCTTCAACAACAACGCGCCCAACCTCGACTTCCGCAACCCGGCCAACTTCTACCACGACGTCAACTCCGTCGCCACGCTCCTGAAGCAGTTCTTCCGCGACCTGCCGGACCCTCTGTTCACGAACGCGGCTTACAACGCCTTCATCGACGCCGCGCGCATCGAAGACGTCAGCGCCAGACGCGACGCCTTGCACCAGCAGATCAACGACCTGCCGGATCCCAACTACGCCACTCTGCGCGCGCTTGTTCTGCATCTCCACCGCGTCATGCAGAACGAAAGTCGCAACCGTATGGGCAACTCTAACCTCGCCATTTGCTTTGCGTAAGTTCTTTCCCCTCCATGTGTACGAAGTCTCGAAGTGAAGAGCTCTCTCTGATTTGTAAATTACAGTCCAAGCCTCATGGGCGCCCACACAGGTCCTCAAATCGCCGACGCGGGCCTCCAGGCGAGAGTTATGGATACGATTCTGATCAACGCCACGGCGATTTTCGACGAGGACTAGAGACTGGTTTAGACGATTCAACATTTCATTTACACTGTATACCAAGCATTTCATTACAGTTTTTCGTGGTATCGGTATTGCTGAGTCGCCGGTTGGGACGAGCAAGGATTTGTTCCTGGAGTGGAACGTGGTTTCATTATGCACGTGCATTGAAGCAGGACTTGCGGGTTTGTTGAGTCTTTTGTTTTAGTTTTCAAGTCACTGAAGAGAAGCAGATGAAGGAGAGGAAGAAGCGCGAGCGTTGCATGTCATAAATCAATCAGGAGATACCCTTTTCTCTTACCTTTACCTTCTTGATTGCTTCCCTTACCTGCTTATCTCCTTTCTGAGCTTCTTCTATGTGCATTAGCATACACAGCATCCCACGTGATCATGGGCAATACATGTATGGGTGGTGAACAAATCCTGCAATGACTCTGGGCTCGGTGAGTGCAATCATACTCAATCAATTGCACTTTCTCGCATAGCCAATCTTCGAAAAGTTCTCATGAAGGTAAGCAGTCCGGTGTATATTGGATTTCCTAGTTCAACTGGAACGGTAATTGGAAGAACGGGGATTATGTATGAAACGTGGTGGTATTTACAATGTATATATCTACAGTGATTTGGTGTATCATGATGAGCTGATGTGAAAGATGTGAGCTTGAGGTGAAGCATCGTGAACTATGCAGGGTTCGGAAGACGAGAATATAGGATGGAAGAGTCAAATGGGATTTCAACCGTCGAATACGCCGTGTTGGAGGTCGACGCCCATGCTAGAAAGGAGTCAGTAAAACAGAGTCTGTTGAAGCGATAGAACAAATCCCAAGCCAGAAACACTCACCTGCTAGCCATCTTGCGCATATTCTCCTCAATATCATCATCCATGCCCTTACCCAGCCCAAGCAGCTGCTTCAACTTCGACCAGTAAAAGACAATATCCGTCGTGACAAGCACAGTCCTGAAGAGTAAATGCCTGGCATACTCCCTCCACCTCTGCGCCGTGCTCGCCTCGCGATTCTCCGCCAGCGCCCTGCTCGCCCACGTACCCGTGATCTTGACGCGGTTCACCGGGCTGCCGAGGAACTGGTTGTTGCCCTGGACGATTCGCAAATTGCGGCCGATGAAAATGAGCTCCTGGGGGAACTTGTCCTGGTTGCCGAGGATCTCGCGGATGCCCTTGCGCATCTTCTGCTGCATTTCGAACTGTCGCTGCTTCTGCTCTTTGTCGCTCATGGAGCGGATTTCGGCCAGGGTCTTGCCGTCGCCGCCCTCGTAGGGGCGCATGAGCGTGGCGCTCGCGAAGATGTCCGGGGCGTTGATGCCCCACTGCTGCGTCACTTCGGCGATGGTCGCGTTGTCGAAGGTCATCAGGCTGCGCCAGAAGAGGGCGTATTGCTGGCGGAATTTGGGGTCCATTTCGATGTAGAGGCCGTGGTCGATGAGGACGAGCTCGGGTTTACCGGAGGGGAGGCGGCGGACGAAGATGTTGCCTGGGTGCGGGTCGCAGTGGACTAGGCCCCAGAGAAACATTTGCGCGGAGAAGAGGTCGACCATGGTTCGCATGACGGGCGCGAGGGAGAGGCCTAGGCCGCCGCGTTTGGTTGGGCCGCGCCACTCGTCGCGAGCGGGTTTGAGCTTCTCGTCGTGAGGGTTGTTCTTGGGTACGTTGGCTGCTATGCTTGAGGGCGGTGGTTCGATGAATGCGCGACCAGCTCCGGGAGAGCCGTTCTTGTAGCCGCCGTACCATGATCCGGTGATTCCGTTTTTATCCCACAGGCGTACACCTTCGATCCATTCGGCAGTCATGACACGCTTGCTGCTCATGTCGTGGTACACCTCTGGAATATAGACACGTCCTCGAAGACGTTTCTCGCCCTGGATGAGACCGCGCATTCTTTCGGCGTTCCGTGCTTCGTTTTCAAAATCCGTCTCCAGCATCAGACGTTCAGAGATGTAGGGCACTAGACTGTACAAGGGGAGGTCGAACCACCAGGTGTACACGCGAGTTACGACCTTGAAAGCCCACAGATCCCAGCCGACCTGACGTGCAATCTCCCGCTTTTGTACCTTGATCGCAACCTCTCTGCCATCCTCCAAGCGTGCCCAATGAACCTGTGCAACGCTTGCACTCGCTCTTGCCGTCCTTTCCATGATACCTTTCTTGAGGTCTCCAGCAAAGCTCACGCCGAAAACCTCCTCTGGCGACTTGCCAAAGTCTTCCCGAATCACCTGTTCCACCTCCGCCCAGGAGTTCTGGGGAGCATCGTCGAACATCCTAGCAAACATCTTCTGGAACTCAGGCGGCAGAATGGCAGACTGCATGGCAATCGCCTGTCCGATCTTCAGGTATAGTCCTCCATTTGCGCGCAAAAGGTCGAAGACTCTCTGCGCGCTGCGGGCATGCAAGTCTGCAACGCTGTCGCCGAACCAAGGCTCAGCGCGAAAATTGATCTTGTAGTCCAGCGCAATGAACAGGCCAGTGTAGAATGTGCGGACGGAGCGTGTTATGCTAGCATCGTAGAAGTAGGAGTCAAGGCCCAGGACGATTCCAGTCGCGATCGAGAAGCGAATCAGCCGACGGAGCCATTTGCGCGAGCGCCTGTAGGTCTTTGCTGGAGTCGCGCGACCCAACTCTTCCAGGGTTGGGGGTCGTAGAGGCTGGAACTGAGACTGCAATCGGCGGAACGTGAGAGGAGAGGGAGGGTGAAGAGAGCGGCCAGACAGAGAAGGTCGTGTGCTCGTAGGCAGTCGGTGGTAGATGGACGAGGTGAGGTTGGATGCGGTTTTTGCTTTGAGGATGCTGCTGGCGCATCGCCCACACGCTGGGCCGAACATACCACCACGATCACCTACAGTATTCACGCGGAATACATGTATCTTGCTGGGGTGGAGTGGGAATTAGAATCTCGAATTCCCAGGTCTCGTATGCGACTCACCAGTGCTGCGGACTAAGAGATGCATGACCTCATGTGAAGTCCGGCGCTGTCAGTTTGACAGCTCCGGCGCACTGAATTTGTGAGACTCTCCAAACTGCCTAACAAACTTGGGCCACTCCTCCTTTTCCTTGCGCCACCGACTCTGCACTAACCTTCTTTTGTATCGTCCGTCAGGTAACGCGATGCTCGCCAGAGACGAGACGACATATATGTATCATGTCAAGCCTCAACGCAGCCACATGACGTGCCTCGCCTTCAAGGTCAAGAGCGTCATCTGGTCACCTCCACTCGGATTGTCTTGCGAATGCAGCGTCACGGCGGATCTATAAACATCTCGCACTGTTTCCGAAGGCGTTTGACATACGTCACATCTTTGCGAAGGCGTCTTGAATCTTCATGGTCTGGAGTCTTGGTCTAGACAAACCCTACATCGGCTCAGATAAGCCCTACGGCTTCAAATGAGCCCTACGTTCGTCTAGGTTGACGAGACACTAGCTTCCGCGCCTATTCTGTATTTTCCCATCGACCCCATCCACCTCAACTCCCTGCTCATTACACTCAGGCAAGGTTGTTCATTGGTCTGTCGTCCTCTTGACAGCAACCACGCTTCTCCATGACCGTTTTTCGTCGGGGCAAGCTATACTCTAGGCGCTGCCCAGCTATAACATCGTCTGGGCTCTCCACTGACAGCCGATTTCAAGCATTGATGAAACACAACCCTATGGCAATGAATTTTCCGACTGGAGGTCTTGCCATGGGCCAGGGGACGAGAGCGCCATCGCAACCCGCCGCTTTAATATATTTTATACGATGCTTATGTCCGACGTAGGGCACTACGCAAAGTCAGGACTCTAGAAACATGGCGAAGCGAGCAGGCAAACTGGTATAATAAGACTGCCGTCGTCCGTCGAAGTATCCCTCTCTCTTTCTTCATCACGTTCAACAGTTTCCTCTTTTCCGGTCCAGTACCTAGTCACTCGTTCAAAGTATCCTGGTGATACGTTCATTCTTTCCAACTACCTTTCACAGCACGATCCAATCAACCGCTCTTCAGCAAAACCCTCTTCAAAACCAAACAACCAGTTCAAATGGCTTTCCTCCAGACCGCCGCCCTTTTGGGCTCCCTTGCCGCTTCGGCCTACGCTCACGGCCGTGTCACCAGCATCACCGCTGATGGCGAGACCTACGAGGGCTTCATCAACGACTACCTCTACACCCCCGAGATCCCCGACATCGTCGCCTGGAGCGCCCAGAACGGTGACAACGGTTTCGTCGACGGCACCTCCTACGCCACTGGCGACATCATCTGCCACAAGGACGCTAAGGCTGGTGCCATCGCCGCCAAAGTTGCCGCTGGTGGCAAGGTCGAGATCCAGTGGGGCCCGGATGCCTGGCCTGAGTCTCACCACGGTCCCGTGATCGACTACCTCGCCAAGTGCGCCGGTGATGACTGCACCACCGTCGACAAGGAGGCTCTTAAGTTCTTCAAGATTGACGAGGCTGGCCTGATCGACGGCAGCTCCGCTCCCGGCCAGTGGGCTTCCGACGAGCTCATTGCCGCCGACGGCAAGTGGGAGGTCACCATCCCCGAGAGCCTCGCTCCCGGCCAGTACGTTCTCCGCCACGAGATCATCGGTCTCCACGGCGCCGGCGAGACCAACGGTGCTCAGAACTACCCCCAGTGCTTCAACCTCGAGGTCACTGGTTCCGGCACCGCCGAGCCCGAGGGTGTCCTCGGTACCGAGCTCTACACCCCTGAGGACGCCGGTATCAAGGTCGGCATCTACTCTCCCCTCGACTCTTACGAGATCCCTGGTCCCGCTCTCTGGGACGGTGCCTCATCCGGCTCCACCGGCGGTGCGTCTTCTTCTGGCAACTCTACCGCTCCTTTCGGCAACTCCACTGAGCCTGCTGTCCCCTCTGCTGCCCCCACCGCCGCCTCTTCCGCCGCTATCTCCCAGGCCGCTGCTTCCAGCACCCAGGCTTCCCAGAGCACCGCCACCGGCTCCTCCAAGCACCCAGTCCTCTGCTCCCGCTCCTGCCGTCACCTCAGCCGCTGCCGTCACCAAGATCGCCGACTCCCTCCCCTCCGCCGCCCTGACCTCCACCGTCGACGGCAACATCCCCACCCCCACCGGCTCCGAGACTGCCTCTGACTACCCCAGCAAGCCCCTCCCCGAGGGCTTCACCCTCGCCGACCTCCTCGAGTGGGTCGACTACCTCATCTCCAAGGCCTTCAAGGCCGAGGGTGTCCACGCTCGTGACCTCGAGCGCCGTTAAATTTTCTCACTTTTTTAATGGAAGTGGGGGACTACGATTTGGAGTGATAGGGATGGTGTTTACCTTTTCGACGATCCTGGTCTGAATCTATCTTGAGGACGATTTACATTTCTACTGGTCTTTTGCTATATTTTTGCGAAGACGCTTTTTTTGATTGGCTCTTTTTCTGTATAACAATTGCATTGCATTGCACTTTTCCCACCTTCAACCACAAGTTCAAAGTTCAAGATGTAGATAACGAAATTCGATCACGTCTGATTCTCCAACTAGAACAAAGTACCGTGTGCAGCTCAGAAATTGTCTCTCAACACAGCCGTGACTCTGGCTATCCCCTGGAAAGTTTCGATCAACGAGATTGAATAAACCACGACGCCAAATTGCGCCAGATAAATCAATCCACTTCGCGGCCAAGTCAACCCTCAATCGCCAGATCCTCTACGATTTGTCCGATCGCGCAGTGGTTGTGGATTTTGCTGTCAGCGTTTAGCGAGTGATTGGTGACACTTCGGAGGGCACCGCGGCAGGTGAGTTCTTGATTTGTGATCTGGGGGCCTTGGGGGTTTGGATTGATATATTGATTACCTGTAGCTTGAAGGGTGGTTGAGATGCTTTTTTTGTTCTCCCTTTCATTTGATCAGTCTCACGGAGTTTTGGGTCATCTCCGTGTTGTGTCTGTGCCACGTTTCTTGACGTGAGATCGATGCAACGACGTGACCGGCTTTGGCATACCCCGACTGTATTTTCTGCATTCATCTGTGAAGATATCTGGTGTCGAGCCGAAATGATTTCAATGTCACATTCACGCGTGGCGTGGATGGTCGAACCGATGAGGCATCGACTCGCCCGTTTTCCTCTTCGCTGGATCTCGCACGACTTTCGTCTGCCTCTGATTCGTTCGTGGCTTTGCGTTCGTCTGGGATTGAAGCTCTTTGTGAACTAAGAGCGTTTCTACCAAAGGCGTTACAGGCAACGCATGTTTCTGCAGCCGTCATCCACTTACATACGCCACTGCTTCGAGGCTCCTACGCTGTGTTGACGACCTATGAAACAATACCCCACCGACATTGGTATCTATTGAACGTACCACAAGTCTAGCTACGGATCCATTCACGCTGCCATCCAGCCCGAAACGGCTTCTTCAGCCGATATCTGTCAGACTCCCAGACCGTCGCCTAAGCGGGGCATGCAGTCATCAGGACGGGCGAGGTCTTTGATCCTTCGCCTGTTGGACGTGCTGGCAAGCACAGAACGATCTGCTATTGCATATTCTAGTCGGTCGATGGACTTGTTGCACATGTTCTGCACGTGGCCGCGTTCGCAGCAACAGCATCAGGTTCCAACACTGTGAGAGGAAACGTCGCAAATCGCCATGAAAAGGAAGAGAAAGACTGTTAACCCGATAGTTTGGAGACTCGACCATCTCGTCCAGCAGCACTTCACCGACGAACTCTATCTCTTGGAAAACGCCATGAATTGCGTGATTTCCTCCAGTTTGGTATCTATGGGGGAACTGCTTCGGGTCCATCCAACATACCAACACCACTTTGGAGGCATACCGATCACTTGGTAAGGAAACTGAAGTGATACAGGTCTTTGCACTGCCCGTCCAGCCCTTCTCTGTCACCCAAAGTCACGACATGTGGCTTGCACTCTAATCAATCGGCTGCAGACAGTGTGTCACTGGTACAATGTCTGTGCTAGGCATGTCAGCACGGACGCAGGCGAGGTTGCCTACTGGGCGTTGTTCGACTGCTGCACATGGACTTGGCCTTGCACAGCTGTTTTCGACTGAAGAGCTGGAGATTTGTTTGTGATGTTGCTTGGTTTTGATGTTGTTCAGAGCACGCGAGTCCCTTACGCTGCAGTTTCAAGCATCATCATGAGTTTGGAATACCGACTCACGTTTTATAGGCGTGGATTTTGGCTATCGGTTCGGTCAATTGCTTATTCGACTTTTCTGTTGCTCCTAGACTCTGTGATAGACTGTTTTAGCCAATGTCCTCCGCCATTTCCTATCATTAGAGCAGATGAAGCGCTTTAGCCCACAAAAAAGGCCTATGCGTGTTATTCTCGATCGACAGATCTCGGAGTTTCCCTTTCCGCGAGGCCAGCCCTACGGCGTAGTCATCGAAAAGAGTGATGAATAAAGAATCTTGAAACGAGACGGTGGTATTTAGCCTCACTGTCTTCCCCGTATTTTTGGACAATAGCCATGTGTCGGTTCGGTAAGGTGACATTCCAGAGCACGCGAATCTTGGGTTGTAGTGTTGTCCACGCTCTCTGAGTGATGCTAGTGGTGGAATCAGGCAGATGGCGAGCTCCCAAGCTGCATGAGGAAGGATCAGGGCTCGGCAGGGCATGCGTTGGTCGAGCTCCAAGCGACTGCTCATGTCATCTGCTTACTTCGCAGCTTCGTTTGTCGCGCCAGCCATCGTTAGCCGGAGTCTTTTTGAGTAGCTGTTTTTTGGAAGTCTTCACTTTCGATCCCTCGATGCCGTCCTTACCTAATTGGTGAGTTGCACGAAACCTCGCTTATCTGTTGGGTAACGATTCTTCTCCTCTCTGGTTTGGCATAGAATGCAAATAGTCCAAAGGAGAAGTGCGATTCGATTCTTACATGATCACAGCAGTGAGGGGATTGAAAGACATGTTTGCCTTGAAATGCTTCGCTTCGATTGTACTGGTAGGTTCAAAGGCTGATAACCGCCTATCAACAAAAGATAACAGGATCTCGGTCTCGCACCGAATCGCCAACTCATGTAGGTGTCTAGCCGGCAAGCCTTCTCGATCCTCCCGAAACCTTCTTCTTGGGTAGCATAGAAGGAATGATCCTAAGTGAAATGTCTGGTCGTAGCGAATAATCTTGCATTTAACTCAGTACGAGATGACGTGGCCGACCGTTCCAATATCTCATTCATGTCCACATTCCGACCCTAAGACAACAACGTGGGAGAAACGGCTCCTGCGGCCCTGACGCGGTTTCAGCCCGAGAGAGGGGAGCTCTTGATCGATTGCGAAGTCAGCAAAGTGCCTCAAGCTGGGATGATGCTGACTTTGCAAGCTCTCACAGCTGCAGCTTTGATAGGTTCCCTCGGTTTGCGGACGAACCAGCCCATCTGAGAGCTAGAACTTCAAGAAAGGGCGAAGCCAGCTGAACATGTTATCCCGACCTAGCGAGACGCCACACTCCTTCGACGTGACGGATTCTTCCGACTATTATCTGACTGGCGACCGTCAATGTCCACGTCGTCCAATCGTTCCATGAACCCGGCAGACATGGCTCCGTGGCCATCCCACGATAGATCCGGGATTCGTTCTCCTCCCCCTCTCGAACCCTGTTGAGTTTGTGACATAGCCTGTATGTACAACGACCGTCTGATCCGCATGGACGGGCGTGGTTCTTGAACGGCTACATCGGTGTCTACCTAATGCAGGGTTTCAGCAGTCTGCATGCAAGCGTGCTGCGGATCTGCTCCCATCTGCTCGCAGCAGGCCATGCGCCAGAGCAACGGCGTTGCGGTACGAGCGGGGGATCGGGGAGGCGATAAAGGTTTCGTGTGGATGATAGCTTGCTTGGGGTGACGAAAGCGAGCTGTGTAGTGGCGTATGTTACATACATACGAATGTGCATATTTCAAAGTGACCCGTCAATCATAGCCCTGATGGGCCGAGCGGGCCTTCGAATCGCTTGAGGATTGCTTGATGTATATGGCTTGAACTTAACCCAGATATCTTGCCGTCTTGTCTGCTATACCTGCTCGTGCTGTTTGTTCCTAGTCACGACTAATAATAAGACGCAAGACCTTGAACGCCATCACCAGGCTCACGTCATTGATCAACATCAACTATTGCTTTTAGTCTTACACCAAGTGATCATAGTCAGCTTCGTTATCGCACAGCCTGACGATCAAGGATGGAGTCAATGGACTACAACAACTACTTCGCGCCAGCACCACACACATACGGCTATCTCGGGTTTGGCAGCGACTCAAACGTGCTCGGCAATGCGGGCAACAGCGACAGCAACCATGCCATCCAGGTAAGAAAACCAGTGCGAAGTCGCGAGCGAAACAAGGCTTGTGAATGGGCAACATCATCGTAGCACGCACAAAGACAAGTCTGATGCTGTGTTGCACTCTTAGAGCATGGAAACGTCCTTCGACGCCAACACTTTCATCCCGAACGCCTTCGACTACAACTTCGACACGGCATTGGGATCAAACGAACCCATCACGGCCGTACCGCACAGCTCCAACTCGGCCTCGCCGCCTGCGCAGCTCGGCTCGCGCATCTCCAATGGCTCGGGGGACAGCGGGCTCATGCTCGACTTGGAAGGCGAAGGCGTGAACGGCGGCGACCGAAGATCGAACAGCGTAGACAAGGACATCCTGACACCCGCGCAGTCAAGGCGGAAAGCGCAGAACAGGGCAGCGTAAGCATGCATGCAAGGTTCGAACCCAGCAAAAGTAGCTCGGTTGGCTGAAACGTCAACACCCAACAGACAGAGAGCGTTCCGCGAACGAAAAGAACGACACGTCCGCGATCTGGAAACCAAGCTGAACCTCCTGACGACGACAACATCCTCCCTACAATCCGACAACGAGCGCCTGAAGCTCCTCCTGCAGCGCACGCAGACCGAGAACGAAATCCTCAGAGCCACAGCTTCCTCGTCTCCGACAAGACACCACCCGCCAGGCTTCGTAGACGATCCGAGCATCATGCCATCTTCACGCTCTGCCAAAAGCGTATCGTCCGACGACGAGCCATTGCTGGATCGCACTCGGCTCGCCAACGGACTCCTGTCAACTGAGGCGTCGTCGTCACAGTCGAGCCGCACGTCGCCACTCCCGGACTCGAATCTACTCTCGGCCAGCGCGACGTGGGATTTGCTGCAGTCACATCCGCTGTTTGTGCAAGGCGCGCTGGATGTTGGAGGGGTATTGGAAAAGCTGAAACATATGGCGAGGTGTGATGGAACGGGTCCGATGTTTGACGAGGACGATGTCAGACGGCTCATTGCGCAAGTGGGGAATCGGAGTAGTGATGAGTTGATTTGAAGGCTGGTTTGATTTGATTTGACGGTCACAGGGATAATGGCAATAGATGGGGCAACGGAAAAGGTTTGGCGTTCTTGGGTAGGTGAGGGCAACGCAGACCCTCGGTTGGTTTTTTGGGGGGTTTCGAAGATTTTAGGACGGCCGTGAAACGAGTGCCATGAGAGGTTTGGGTAGTGCTTTTATCGTTGAGTAGGATACCATATCAGTCGTATCTGAGGGATTTGCTTTGATGTCGTCGTTGACGAAGATTGGTCGATGCTTGAGTTCTGATGCTTGCCAATCAATGGTCCAGAACTCGGGTCTGAACTTTTTTCGTGGATTTTCGATTTTCCTCAGACTGACTAGATCATGATCGATGGTGCCTTGCCGTCTCGAAGCTAGCTGATCCGTGACCGTGACTTCGATTTGGCTCGCGAGCAGCGAACTCTGGCACTCATGTAAGTACACCGTAGCGAGAGGTTTTGGTTTTGATAAATATTTTGCCTCGTTGGATCTACCAACTTCGTAGGCACCAACCCTCTGGTGGTTTTCGTAGTATGCAAGCGAGTGCGCGCTCAGTCCCAATCGCTGTCATCATCATCAACAGTCGGGCGATTACTCTGTCGAAGGCCACCTTGACTCTGCTCATAGTCATCCACAGTCCTGTTGGTCAATCTCGAATCACCATATTGAACAACTCCGAGGCCACAGAGAAGCTTCTCAACGTCTGCACGAAAAGTCAGCAATCCATCTGAGCGAAAACCACACCACCCTCCATGCCCAATAACTCACCTTCAGTCTTCGTCCCCTCCCCCCTAAGCTCCTTCAACGTAACGATCTGCTTCTTAACATCCCCATCCTTATAAACCAGCACGGTCGGACAATTCCTATCCGGGTATCCCTCAATACACAGATCGCCCTGAATCTGGCAAAACTTGATATCCCCAAAGCGCCTAGCCAACTCCCTCCAAACCTCAATCAACAGCCTCGACTCGACATTCGTGCCCGAACTCGACGTAAGCAACACCAACACCCACGCCTTCCTGCTCTCATCCGTAACCTGCTCGCTCCACTCCGGCTTCTGAATCTGATAGACCTGGTTGTACACGCTAGCCGCCTGCAACTGCGCAATCTCGCCCATCCGTTTCTGCCTGTACGAGTCGAGGAAGGCCTCGTCCTCGTCGTCTTCCAGCTCGTCCAGCTCGTCGAGTTCTTTGCCTTCGAGGCGGTTTTCGTGCGCGAGCGCGCGCGCTTGCTCGAGTGCTTCTTGGATCATGGGTGTGGGGGAGGGTTCGCGCTCTGGAATGACGCCTTTGGCGCGCAGGATGTCGTTCCATTCTGTGTCGGCGTTGGGGTCGTCGACGGGGACGTTGATGGGCATGTCGGGCATGTTCATTTTGAGGGGTGGGGGCGCTGGGGCGGGTGGTGGTTTTGGGGTAGGGTTGTGTGTCGGGTTGACTTTAGCGGGTTTGGTTGAAGGGTCTATAGTACTATACAGTAGTTTATAGGTTTGTGAGTTGAGAGAGTGTCTTCGTGGAGGATTTTTGGATGCGAGAGATTCAATGCTGCCTGAAGTCCCCCGCGGTACGTCACATCCAGCGGCGACCAACCACCAATTGAGGGGCGCGATGTGGGCGGGAGAATCAAACAACATCCATATGGCGACTCGTCTTCGTAATCCACTCGCCTTGAATATACTTGTATCATATGTAAGCACAGTACTTCACCAGAAACTACATCACTGAAAAGCACGAAACTCGCAACAGAGAAATAAGAATACAAGGTTTGACATTTCCAGGCGCGAGCTACCACGACTTAGCTTTCAACACCCGCGAAACAACTACAGAAAGGAAGTCTCGTGAGAGATCCTTCTGGGCAATGTATGAGATTGCCATTAACATACTACCGTAATGATTCGCCACCGCAATTTTGTCTTTTTCTCGTCTTCCCTGGCAAAAGCTCACATGCAGCTCATCGCAACCAGCGGTTGGCACGATTCGCGACCGTGGCAAAACCGGGTACACGGCAGCTCCTTTTTGCTATCCCCGTACCGTACCGGACCCAAGCTCAAGCAAGTACGTAAAAACACACCGAAAACATGTGTGCATCCCGATCGCCCGTGGCCACAGGGTACTTCTTTTTCAGAGATAATCGTCAAGATCTCTCACAGTATTAGAAGTAGCCGTTGGAATTAGTGAGAAACCGGGGATGCCGATCGAGATGCATGCTGATGATAACCTCTTTTAATGATGCTCGCTTTGGAATACAAAGAAGTTGGTTAAGTCTGCACGCTCTAAGTACCCTGAGGTGGATAAGTCTTTGGTCGTAAGCCGTCGTAAGCCATTCCCTGTCGTGGTCGGGAAGACGCAATTTGATTGGTCAAGGAGCGTGCAGGAGAATGGAAGTGCAGGGTGGGACAATGCAGTGTGCCAATCCTGTGGTGTTACGTTTGTGTGATGGCAGGCCCGGGGTTCCCCAAGTCTGGTTGGTGGGTTGCGGGTGGGAGGGTCGGAAGGTGCAATATTGATACAAGAAGTGGTGACAGGTGTGAAAGGTGTGTGATCAGCCGGAAGACCTGTGACTGCGTGACGACAACTTGCTGTTGGAGGTCACGTATTCATCGTCAGGTTTCCATTCCTCAGGCTGAAATTCAGGGTTCTGAAAGTGGGCCGTGTTGAAGTGCGAGCTATATTACAGTCAGCATGAATGTAATCTTGATAGTGAGGCGTGATTTGGCTGGTCTTACTTCTTGAAGATCGACGTCGTCAAAGGCATCCGAGACATGGTCTGCACGAAGTCTGGCTCAAGCTCATAAGCTGATGACCTGAACGGCCCACCAGGTTGATTGAAGCTAGAGTGTGGTGCAGCAGTAGCATGTTCGGCATGTGGCAACGATCGAATGGCCAGTTCAGTGGGCAGCTGCCTCGGCGGCAGCACATGGCTGGCTTGTGTAGCAGAACTGAAGGCGGGTGGCGTTGTCTGCTGTAACATTGGCGGTTGAGTTACCGGTGCAACGGGAGTCGAAAGTGGTTGGGCACATGTTGGAACAGGTGCGAAAGGCGCGGTCAAGAAGTCGGATCCATAGTCGCCTGGCCCAGACATCCAGCCGCTGGTAGGAGAGGCGAAGGACATGCCGGGAATGAGCATCAAATTGTCGGTCGCATCAGCAAAGTTTCCAATCGGTTCGTATTGCGGGTGCGGAGCGTTGTGTTGAAGGTAGGCAGCAACAGACTCCGGTGCTGGGGGCGGTTGCGGAACGTCCTCGAACTTGTACAGGAGGTCGTAGTGGCCGCTAGTGAACGTTAGTAGGCAGTTCATACGAAGTAACAGCGCCTTAACTCACGGCCTGTAAAGAAGCCTGACGGTTGCAGCAGTGTAACCATTGATGGGGTCGAATCGATGAAGGTTGACTTCGTCACCATAGCTGCGGTCAAGGTAGCTGACCTCGAGAGCGAGGAAAGCAGGACTGAGGAGTACGTCCTTGAGGGCGCTCAGACCGATGTGATCAATTTCACTCTTCATCGGCATGATCGACTCGTCGCAGTACTGGTCGATGGTTTGACCGATCATCCATCCGGTGTAGTTCTCCAGGTGAGTCTTCATCCAAGCGGCAGTGAGGGTCTGTAGAATCTCGTTAGCATGCGCTCAAAGGCTTTCAGACACGCTGACTCTGACCTTGAAGTGAGTTATGACGTAGTTTTGGGTTTCCTCGTCGTTGAAAGAGTTCAGCAGGACCTCGTCACCGTTGCCTGCATCGATAGCGTTGGCGACGTTTCTGATGACAGCAAAGAGTGCATCGGCAAAATCTTCGTAGAGGTAAGGCTCAAATCCAGCGCTGTTCAGGACGTTTGAGAGTGAGCGAAGACGAGCCTCTTCCTCCAAACATTTGCCGCTGTCGCCGAGATACAAGAGACGTTCCAGGTACCCGAATGCGACGGCTGTGCGAAGTGTCAGTCAGTGATGTATTGGCAAGATGTCTGAAACGATATCAACTCACCTCGCCATCCGCACATGCCATCGCCTCTGAGCTTGCGGTAATGAGAGTACTTCTGCGGAAGTGCCTAGTGAGAGTTGTTGGTCATTGATGTGCCATAGAAGGGTGCAAGTGGGCCACATACTGCAGTTTTAGCCTGATAAGTCGGATCGGCAGTAGCGTACTCTTCAGTGATGGCAGAGCTAGGCTGGCGTTGGCCTACGAGAGGTCCCTGTTTGATTTGTATGTCAGTATTATTTTTCCTCGACGTGGTTGTTTTTTGCTCCGTAGCCCTGGAATGCAAGCCAGATCGGGAAAGGGAAGCAGCGAACATCAAAACGTACCGTGACTTCGACTTCGTAGTTGGCGCTGAGGCGTTGCATCTCAGCGAGATCCTCATCAGACCGCTGGTAAGCCATGTTGGACGATGGCGGCTGCTGCTGTTGTTGCGACGGCTTACGTTGTTGCTGGGGATAAGTTTGGGGGTGTTGGGATGAATGGTTGTGATTGTGATGAAGCTGGTGGAGGTGCAGTCCGGGGTCCGAGCCTGGGGCGTGGGATGGCACAAAGGGAGCGGGCGTCGCTTGTTGATGCGCTAGGGCGGCGAGCTGCTGCTGCTGCTGCTCGGACGCCACGATTTGCGACGACGAACGAGGTGCTTGCTGGAGTGGGATCTGCAGCGGCCGATATGCGGGCGCCAGCATCATATTGGCTTGGTAGCCAGACTGCTGCTGCTGCTGCGGCGGCGGCGGCGGCGGCGGCGCGTAGACATCTTGGTGCAGCAGCTGCGGCTGGTGGTAGCGGTGGAGTTGATGGTGGTGGTGGTGGAGGAGTGGTTGTTGCTGTGCTTGATGGTGAAGGTAAGGCTGGTGGTGGAGGTGCTGCTGAGCAGGATAAGACGACGACGCGAAGGGCTGCAGCATCTTGCCTGACGAGACGAGACGAGCCCTCAGTAGGTCTCTGTCGCTCTCAGTCTCTACTCGCTCGCTTAACAGCAGCCGATCGCCCGACGATACAATTCGATGCGATGAGATGGGAACTCGCCTCTCGCGCTCGCTCTCTCGCTCTCTCTGGCTCTCTCTGGTCTGAGCCCTCGAGTGCTAACGCAAAGGGCCACGCAGGGTGATGCTGGCCTTTTGTTTGCCTGCGCAGGCGCTGCTGAGCTGGCTCGACGCGATGGGGATGCGATCGGAGCGATACAACTGGACGGACGGACCTGGCTCGCCGCGGCATGTACTGGCGAGACCCGGCTACCTGGTCGCCTGCAATGCTGCCGCGCTGGCCGATGCTGATGCTCACGCGGTGTTGTGCGGTGCGGTGCGGTACGTCGCAGCGTCGTGTTCGACGGCGGACAGGCAAAATGAGCCCGACAGAAGGGGCGGCGATGACGATGGTCTTGTTGGGCGTGAAGCGTGGGCGAGCAGAGCTGTTGAGCACCTGACTGTGCGATGCTGCTCGCCTCCTCTGTGTTGCTGCAGGATCCGGCAACTGGAATCCAGGGAGCCTTTGAGCAACCCACTATACTTCTGGGCTGTGAGCTTGTGGGCAGAGGTGTCCAACAGCTTCACTTACACCTCAGAAGTACGTAGAATGATGATTGTTTGTAGGCAAACTGGCAGACAGGCACAGCAAGGACTGAGAGAAAAGGAAACGAAGGTAAGGAAGGTACCAGCAGGACGGATTCGAGACAGAGGAGCCAGATCGTCGAGCAGATCTGGCAACACAACGAACAAAATGGCTGCGTTGCCGGGTATTAAGAGCGATGGCGACTGACCAAACGCCTCCGATGGACCCAAGAACCCTGCACGCGGGTCCCCTGGCGCCTCCTCCCACGACACGACACTGATGCCAGTAGCCTTTGCTCGGGGCCTCGGATCGCTCACGAACAATCACCCAGACGAAACAGGCGCGTGCTTTGGATTGAGGTAGACGAGGCAGAAGGTCCGCCCTTGCGGTGGGGCAGGGTAACTCTGGCGGCAGGATAACGAAACCGGATCAACGAGGCACGACGAGCCTGGACGCAGGTCGAATGTGCCGCCAATGCAAGCGTGTACATGCGGACGTCTTGACGCAGATATACAAGCTACCTCGATCTCGCTCCACCCGCTAGCCCTTCGAGCTTTGCCTCCTCCTTTTGCTCCACTCCGATCCTTACAATAACGTCCAGCAGCTCCTCGCGGCACTCGGAACGTCAGGGCCGAGAAGTGGGAGCCGATGCTAGGACATCATCTCATGCCAGGTACCAACGCGAGGCGTCCTTTCGGCGCACGATCTTCCCACCCCGAACCCTAGCCCGAGTTTAAACGAGTGTAGAACCCCTGCCCCCGTTTCGTATATCAGATCTCACAAAGCAGGCGAGGCATCACCACCCACCAGCTGAGCCAAGCGTTCGTTAGCAACCCCCATCTGCCCATCGATCACGGTAAAGTCAATCGCTACGCTACACAAGCCTATATTGGCCGCGCAGCAGGCAATCCAGCCCACGTCTCACTTTCTCCCCCGACATCCCTTCACACGCACGGCGATGATTCGACGCCGCAAGCCGCGCACAGCTCACAGGAAAGCGTGCGTCGAATGCAGTGTCACTACAGGGCTGAAAGTGCGGGCCCCTCCTCTCGTCTGATGGATCTCGACAAGGGTGGCTTTTTTCCCTGTGAATCAAGCAGAACGGTGGGGGGCCCAGGCGTTCAGTATCGACGCCATTTGCTCATGCACCTGGACGATCGCAGGTACTCAAGCCTCCCACCTTCTCGTTCTGTATGTCTCTCCAACCTGCCGGGTGTGCCACGAGACGACGCAGCAACGCCATGTACGATGCGAGCGCAGAGCAATGCAGCAGGTATAGGCTCATTTCCCCTCGGCGTGGAGTAATTATAAACAAAACGAACCCAGGAGAGGAGACGCCACCGTGCTGCCAATGGCACAGCTGGGCTTGCAGTGGGACGTGGAAAATGCTCTTTCCTCATGGAGCCATTGCGTTTGTGATTGGGAGGAATCCTGCTCGGATGCACGATCTAGCAGAATGGCCAGATGCACACGGGTGGGGGAGGGCAAGAAGTGAACGAGTCTCAGGGAAATAAGACAGGGACAGGGCAAAATCGTTCGTCACCCTTCGTCACGAGCTCACCGTTCGTAGATATGCGAGCTAACGATTAGCGAAGAAACAGAAATGCAGCAGTAGTGTGCAGTGAGTGCCTGGGGGCGGCGACGCAACAACGGCTTTCGCCACGCGCGAGACATGCAGGTTTCAACGAACGAACGCAGTTCGATCGCGCGCGGCAAACACCGCAAGCGAAATCGACCAGTCGATGCAAAGAGGCAATGGAAAGAAGAAGAACAACTGATCGATCCACATCACCTATCGCAGACGAGAGCGGAACGGCCAGACAGATCGTGACTCGATCCTTAAAGCCTGCATATAGCGCTTGTTCAGCACAATGGCTAGGTGCAGACAGTAGCGGTGGTACCTCCGTAGTAGTAGTGTATATCGGAAAACGCACGCGATCTGTCACATTACTCACGAAACTTTGCCCGGGAAATCCTTCAACATCATCATTGATGGGGAACAAAAATGGACCATTGGGTCGGGTGGGAGCCCGCGATTTGCTAGTATTCTTACGCAAGAAAAGAGGGAACGAGAACAATAAATCACATCCCACGCCCGTCCCAGAGAGAGAACCCTAGCAGCACATCCAACCAGCTTGATCGCGGAGCAGGATCTACACTCTCGCAAGCGCTTCCCCGATGCAATGCACGGATTCGGTATGTTTGAAGGAGACAGAGTAGAGAGTGGAAGGAAGAAAGCTCGAACCCGATAGCGCGGACGGTGGGAATGATGCCGCCAGGCTTACATGGCCCATGGCGCTTTATTCATATTTAGCGGGTTGTCTTACAGGTCGCGGGCAGCGCAGAGTGGGTTGGAAAAGGTGGGATGTCTGGACGATGGAGACACCAAGTCGCGTGCGGAGCGGGTTGATTGGCCGTTCGGGTGCAGGGGGCACGCTGCCCCGATGGGGTGAGCGTGGAGGCTTACAGAGAATCTAAGGGCCACGGCTGTGGAAAGTACAGATCTAATTGACATGGGGGGCGGCCGATAGGCGAGGCATCCGGCGACCGGGGTGTGCGCTTGGCAGATGCGGTGGTATAGGCAAGGATTTGTTATCGTGCTAACGACGGGGAGGTTGCGGGCATTTCTATCGAATAACCTAAAAAAAGGGACTGCATTACATCGTGAGGATTTCGTTCGTTTCATACCAGTTCATGCGCGGAGCGAGCACCGCCGACCATGACTTAGGGTGGGACACACACACAGCTTTTGCCTCCTCTCGCACTGCGTCATATTGAACTAGCGCACGCAACGTCGTCGACGCAGCGACAAGGGCAAAGAAAGCTGCCAGCTCCCGATCCTAGCCAGCCCAGACGAACAGCAAGCTGCACCCTACCTTCGTATCCCAGTAAGCCCTTGTGCAACCACGCCTCAGGTCACGCAAGCACGCCGAAGAAGTCCGGTACACTCCGCATGAACACCTTGCCGTGTCCCAGTATTACGGAATTGACTTGTACGCCCTGTGCCACACTGCTCTGATCTGTTTGGAGGAAAGCCAGTGAAACAATTGAGCGCGCGCAGTGCCTCTGCGAAACGAACCACCGAGCTGTCTTCTGTGCTTTTCGCCGTTCGCCGAAAACGTCCGATTGCAGCGTGAAGGCGCGAAGCCACCCCGCGTTCTATTGGAGCATCTTGCGTTCACGAGGCGAGGAAGGTCATGCAAGTCATTTCCCTGGTCCTCGGTTCGGCTTCCGTCTGCCACCACCAAGGGCGCGTTGTGAAGGGACATAGCCTTCCGTTCCAGGTGGCAGTCCTTGCGGACCGCCGCCAAGCGAGGCGCCCAAATCTTCAGCCTTGAAACCATCACTCTCGTTCAATACAAAAGAGGCCAGGGAACGGATCATACTCGTCCAGTCGGCAACTGCGTGCATCCGATCTGTGTCCGCACGGCTCTCGATCTCAACGGTTCCGGCGTCCTGGTTGATCTTGCCACGCAGCTGCCCGTCCATGATGAGGAACCCGACGATGTCCTGGACCTCTGGTGTAGAGATATTGAGGCGCTTGGCGATGAAATCGAGCTTGAAGCGCGTGTAAGGCGCGACAAGTTTGACAACAGCCTTGGTGCGCATGTTTCGTGTGACCTCGTCGATGTTCTCCGCGATAAAGGGGTCCGCGAGAAGATCTTTGTTCTTGTTCAAAATTGACTCGTAGCGGTGGATCTGGTCATTCTGGTACGCATCCACTAGTTCTGTCATCGCGGCAATACGAGGGTCGTTCTTGTACGGCTTGGTTTCTTGAGAGTCGAACGGATTGATGTCGGACCCCATGAGCATCGTCGTGAGCACGAGGTACTTGAGCACCTGGATCCGCTGTAGAGAGCCGGCCTCGTCATAATTCCGGAAAGACTCGAAAAAGTCGCTCTGTGCCTCGTTCCAGTTCTCTGGATGAAGGGTCAGTCGGCACGAACGGCTGCAGGCTGGGAAATCCCTTGCTTACCTTCGCTCATGTGCATCTTGCCACCGCATTCACGGATGATCCCCATGATTTTGGGATGTGGCACCGCCGAACGGACCTTGAGCGCACGCTGGTACAAGCCCTGGCGGAGAATTAGTGAAACGGCGTCAAAGTGTGAAAGATCGTTCGTAATACCTTCAGGCGCTTGTTGTTGCGTGTCTCGGCGTACATCTGAATCTCCAAGGCATATGCCTCCATGGAGTACGTGCCCTTACTGGGATCATCCGTGCCATCACCTCGCTGGCATGCCTTGTGTAGTTCCCGGACCTTTTCGGTCAAACGAGCGTAGTCCTTTTGTGCTAGCCAGAGTCTAGCCAGCTTGGTGTTGGTCGACAGCCACAGTCTCTCATTGTTTGTTGCCTGGAATGACTCGAGCGTCTTCGAGTAGAACTTCTCCATGCACTGGTTTGCCGCCTCGTCTTCTGCATTCTTTTCGATGAAATCCAGCATGTTGTTGATCGACTTCTCGGAGTAGTTGCGAGTGACGGCAGACTTGACATACGTCAATAGCTCCGTATAATGCTCGACCGCCTGCGGATAGCGTAAGTCCTTGTCCCGCAAGTGTTGACTCGTTCTCACACTGACCTTCTCATATCTTCCCAATGTGAATTCGAGCTTGATCGCTTGCTTCAAGCCCTTGAAACCCCAGTCGCCTTTTTCCTCTTCCAGCGCTGGAACCCCAAGGAACTCCTCTATGGCTTCCTCGGGCGCCTCGGTCTTCATCTGCTTCGCATTGTAGTATTTGTTCTCCACGTCCACATCACCTCCCTCTTCGGCGTCGTCATCGTCCTCGTACTCAAAGTCATAGCTGAGGTTTGTTAGTACGGTCAATTGTCTCAAGAGCATCGTCTCTCATACTTCTCATCATCTGAAGCTTGCATGAAGTCATCGTCGTCGGACATTGTGGCGGTTGTGAAGGTACTGAGATGAAGATGTGTATTGAGGTGGTGTCGTGATTAGAGTAGTAGTATTAGAGAGGTTATTTCGCGTGCGTCAGTAGGGCACTCGAGAAGTAAAGGATTGTGATTGCTTAAAGTCAGTGGGTGATGTCGATAGCTTCAGGCAAGTGAAGCTCAAGGCTCCAAACGTCTGTCGCAATCGATAGGATTAAGGTTCACACTAGCGGGGAAGTGCGGAAAGGTCCGCTGGACCCAAACGTCGCGCCAGCGCATCTGGAACTTGAGAGTGCAAGTGAAGTCGCCTTCGAACCTGTCTTCACACTCTCAACCTATCCATGCCACCTTTTCACCCTCGACAACACCGTCAAGATGGGTGGCGATCTCAATTTGAAGAAGTCATGGCACCCGGTGCTCATGTCCAACCAGAAGCGCGTCTGGGCCGAAGAAAAGAAAGCACTCGACGAGCGCAAGAAGACCGACCAAGTCCTCAAGGAACGTGCCGAGGAGCGCGCACTACTCGAACTTGAGAAACTCCAGGAAAATGCAGGAGGCAAGAAGCGTGCGGATCGCGTTGACTGGATGTACAACGGACCCGGCTCTGGTGGACCTGGCGCAGGTGGAGGCGTGAGCGAGGAGATGGAGGGCTATCTGCTGGGAAAGAGAAAGCTGGATGGGCTGGTGCAACGATCCGAGACCGACGCAATGAAGAAGGATGCCGGCGAGGAGGGATTCATGGCACTCAACTCGAATGCGAACACGGCCCGCGACACAGCGTCCAAGATCGCGAGCGATCCGATGCTTGCGATCAAGAAACAGGAGCAGGCCGCTTATGAAGCTATGATGAACGACCCAGCCAGGAAAAGAATGCTCATGCAAGCGGCCGGCAAAGACGACGAAGACGGGAAGAAAGAGAGGAGGCACAGGCATCGGCACCGACACCACAGAGACGACGACGATAGCCACAGGAGCAAGAGAAGACGACACAGCAACGAAGACGACGAGAGCCGCTCAGACAGACATCGATCACGACGACACAGACACAGATCCCGCTCTCGCTCGAGGTCACCCTACAGACGCCGCGATGACCGAGCCCGCGACGAGCACCGCCACAGATCACGCCGCGACAGAGACCGCAGTGCATCTCGCTCCCGCTCGCCTCGCAGAAGACACGACCGTGAAGACCACAAGGAGCGTCGCAAGTCATACCCCAGCCCGAAGCGCTCCGGCTCCTCACGATCTGAGTCTCGATCGCCCTACCGTGCCAGACAGAATGACTACAGCAGGCGCGACAGACGACCCTCGCCTTCCTACGAGCGCTCAGACAACCGTCAGAAGTCATACAGATCACCGCCCGAAGAAGCAAAACGAGACGAAGCCGCAGAGCAAGCCGAGCGTGAGAAGCGTTTGGCAGCAATGCAGTCGAACGCTTCCGAGCTGGAAGGCGATCGCAAAACTCGCTTGGCGGAACTTGACGCGAGAGATGCAAAGCAGCGTGAAGAGGACGATCGCAAGAGGACTGACAAGGCGCATTTTATTGGGGGAATTAGGAAGGAGGCCGAAGGTGTTGATTCGGGGCGGAGATTGCAAGGCGCTCGTGGTGGGCGGGACGAGTAGTGGCGACAGATCACTTCTTTTTGTTGTTTCTTGCATTTTCAGGACTGTTGACGTTCGCGATATCCCACTTTTTGTTCAGTCAGCATGCACACAATCATCCTTTATGGTACCAAAACAAAAAATGATACTTGCATTGTACTTCAAATTCCCGAGTTCATCGAGCAGTCGTTGCTCACTTCTATATGGTACAGATATCAAGCAAACGATCGGTCCGAACTGGCAGCTCTTAATGGAATCAACCTTGAAGACGAGATTTGAGTAGCAACTGTCGAGTGATGCCGCAACGATATAGTTGTTAGCAGCTATGGTCATATGATTTTATTTCTTATCATCTGAGAGGTCAGATTCGACCAAAAAAAAAAAAAAAAAAAAAAAAGATCTACAGCACAGGAAGTGATCATCCAGCCTGGGTACTCCATCATCAAGCCAACTTTATGAACTCCTTTGCAATACTCGGACCTCGAGGAAGATAAAGTACCACACTGCAGCGCTACACTCGGTCTCCCGGCGTACCCACTGAGTGTATCATCTTGTCCTTCCCTGGAAGAACTTCGCAGTTCATCAAAGGCCGCTCAAATCCCACGAGTCGACTCGCTCGCCATCGATGGAGCCTAACAGATTGCCATTCCATGTATCTGCATGTCACATGCATTCATCTAGTCCAACGTGATCCATCTATCAACCACTATGTACGTATCACACACCTTTTCCCGCCCTCTCCTAAACCCTAACCCTCCACCCCGGCATCCTCCAACCCAACAAGCAATTTCTCACCCACCCTCCCCTCCCTCAAAACCCACCTAACCCTCCCCTCCAACCACTCCGTATTGCCCCAAAACCCCCACCCCGCCTGAAACCTCAACCAATCCACGAGCGCGACCTCCCAATGCCCGACGAAAACCTCCCACGCATACTCCCTCTCCCCGGCAGTCTTCAAACGCTCCCAATAACGCTGCAGCAACTTCCTCTCACCGGCCTGCATGGGCAGCACATCTGGCAGAGTGTCTTCCTCCCGTGATGAAGACTCGCCAAGCAGCATGGAAAGCGGCACGGAGCAAGTGAAGAACTTGGCCAGATCGCACACGCCGAGCCCAAGGCCGACGTATTGGAAATCGTAGAAAGCGACGCGCGAGCCCGAGGCGGAGGTGAAGAGGTTTTCGGACTTGACGTCGCCGTGGATGACCGTTTGATATTTCTCGATGGGAGAAGAGCCTGAGATTGCCGGGGTGAGGAACTGCGCGACGAGCTCGGCGACGCTTTGGCCTGATGGTGAGTTCGGGACTGGCTGGGTGAGAGCTGCGCTCCATTCGGAGTCCGAGTCGGAGGCGAGGGAGGCGTGTTCTTTCTGCCGGGTGGCGAGGTATGTGTACCCGCCGTTGAGCCAGATGGATTTCCCAGAGGAGTTCGCAGGACGCTTGAGTTCTTCGAGAGGCGGGAGGACGAGCGTGTCTTTGTCGAAATGCTCGACTCGAGACCACCAGAAACCGTGGAAAGCAGCGAGCCAGTCGAGGGCTGAGAGGGCCTGGGTTGAAGACAGGGCTGCGCGCTTTTCGCCCGCGATGGGGTATTCCTCCGCCAGGTCATTGAGGATCATGGCGGTGGTTGACGTCCCGTCCTTGTGCTGCTCGTTGATGCTGGCTAGACATTTCGCCACAGGGATGGAGGACGGGAGTTGGGGAGCGAGGTGGGTGTAGAAGTACTGTTCGATTTGGTAGCTGAGGATTTTCCTCGCGTGGCCTTCGTCTCCCGCTCGGGTGGGTGGGGGTGTGATCAATTTGAGGATGTAGGAGTGGGCTTCTTTAGGAGTTGAGATGACGGAGTCTTGGGGTGTTGATGGGTTGGTGGAGGGTTGTTTGGAGGGACTTTTATTAGGCGAAGGCGCTTTTGGTGAAGCTGAGATTCGGCATATTTGCCCGTAACCTGCCCAGAGTGATTGGAGTTGGGTCAGGGAGAGGAGGTCGAGGCCTTGCTCGGCGAGTAATGTCGATGCGACTTCTCTGGGTGAGGGTGTGGTTGGCATTGGCTTTGTGGTTGATTGGAAGGAGACGAGGAGATGAGCGAGACAGGCGAGGATGGGGATGAATAGAGATACTGTCAATACGCGTGGCAAAGTGTGTCAACATGCACTTTGTTTATTGCTGTGGGAGAAGTAAAGAATTTGGTGAATGTCGTCGATGTTGAAAAGTATACTACATGTACCTGAGTGTGGCTTGTCTTGAGATACTCTTCAAAACGCATCGAGCAAAATGCAAGAGAAATGGCACAGTAGCTCGAAACAGATGACATGTAGAGAAGAGTTCTTTCCCACAGTAACAAGCGTATCATGTACTCTCTAGCCTGAGGTCTAGGATACGCCAGCTGCCCGATATCTGAAGAATGCAATGTAGGTCTGGTTATACAATTTCTATGGTCAACAGTCAACCACAATCCATTCAGAGCATTCCCGCGGGAGTGTCCAAATCAAACAGCAAGAGGATGACCTATCAATCACAACTCGCCTATCAGACCCTTGGGAGATCTGGCTGACAATCAAGTCTCCGATAGTCGGCCATTCGCCCTGATAACGCCATCGCCGCTAAGCGGGTCGCCGTCTGAAAGATTTCCCCATGCGCCCTGTCATTGCCATGCATTTTGGTGCCATTCGCCTCTTCTGCGGCTTGATAACGGAGAAAGAGAAAAACATGCTCTTGTGATCGTTGAATTTGGGTTGCCATGTTCAGACGATAACATCTCTTATCCTTCTTCACTTCTCCTCTTCCCACCCTTCCCTTCTCCGTAACCTCACGGTTTGGCAATCCTCCCCAAACCCCGCCACAAATCACATCCCCCCACCATGACTCCCGCACTCCTCACCGCGGTAGACTCAACATCGCACATTCACCTAATCGTCGGATCCAACCCTCTCGCCGGCGCTCGCTGCAGTAAATCCCTCGAAGTCGGCGCGACACCCATCCTCATCGCTCCCGACAATGGCAATCTTCATTACGGACTCGCAAAGCGCATCGAAGAAAACCAGCTGCAGTGGATAAAGCGAGATTTCGAAGAGAACGACTTGAAGACTCTGGGACGAGACGAGGTGGACGGATACGTGGACGCCGTTTTCGTGACGACCGGTGGAAGGACGCCTGTGGGGGTGCAGATTTCCACTCTCTGTCGGCGACTGCGGATTCCTGTCAATGTTGCCGATGCTCCCGGTCTCTGCACTTTCACTCTGCTGTCCACGCATACTTCTGGACCGCTGCAGGTTGGCGTGACGACTTCTGGCAAGGGATGCAAGCTGGCGTCGAGGATACGGCGTGAGATTGCCTCTGCACTCCCGGCCGACCTTGGTCCTGCTGTGGAGCGATTAGGCACCGTTAGGAGGAGGATATGGGAAGAAGACCATGCTGCAGAAATGGCTGCAGACCCAGAGGCCGAGGAAGACGAGGCAGGTCAATCAGCGCAGTTCAACAAACTCGTCACATCGACCGATGCCGAAGCCGCAAAGGCCAGACGGATGAGATGGCTAGCACAAATTTGCGAATACTGGCCTCTCCGAAGACTAGCCGCCATCACCGACGAAGACGTCGACGCCATCCTTCAATCTTACAGAAAAGACTCCGCCGCAGCAGTTTCCACAGACGGCAAACCACTTCTTAACCCAGCAACCCTCGACGCTCGCCGCCAGACCGGCCGCATCATCCTCGCAGGCTCCGGACCCGGCCACCCCGACCTCCTCACCACCGCCACCCTCAAAGCAATCCGCAGCGCCGACCTCATCCTCTCCGACAAGCTCGTCCCAGCAGGCGTGCTCGAACTCGTCCCGCGCCGCACCCCGGTCGAAATCTCACGCAAATTCCCTGGCAACGCCGACGCGGCGCAGCAGGAGTTCCTCGAAATGGGCCTGCGCGCCGTGCGCGAAGGCAAAACCGTCCTTCGTCTCAAGCAAGGCGACCCCTACCTGTACGGCCGCGGGGCGGAGGAATTCGACTTCTTCCGCTCGCACGGCTACATCGCCACCGTGCTGCCGGGCATCACCAGCTCCCTCTCCGCGCCTCTCTTCGCCAAAATCCCCGTCACCCACCGCTCCGTCAGCGACCAAGTGCTCGTCTGCACAGGCACAGGACGTAAAGGCGCCGCTCCCCAACCGCCCAACTACCTGCCCAACCAGACGGTCGTTTTCCTCATGGCGCTGCACAGACTGGAGGCCCTGCGCGACAGTCTGACAGCGCACAAACCCGCCCCGTGGCCAGCAAACACGCCCTGCGCGGTGATCGAGCGCGCTTCCTGCCCGGACCAGCGCGTCATTCGCACGACGCTCGAGTACGTCACGACGGCCGTGGAGGAGGAAGGGAGCAGGCCGCCGGGCCTGCTGGTCGTGGGCAAGGCGTGCGAGGTGCTGGAGCAGACGCCGCAGAAGTGGGTTGTCGAAGAGGGGTTTAACGGGTTGGAAGTGCTGGACAGTTTGGACGAGGAGATGGGCGGGAGTAAGGGGTTGGATGCGCTGAGGGAGCAGCTTGTTACGCCGGGGTTGGAGGAGAGTGGGGATCCTATGAGGGGGGCGAAGCCGGTGGTGACTGTGTAGTGCAGTGTAGGTGTGATGGGCTTGGGGAGTAGATGGTTTGGTTTTTTGGTTTGCTTTCAACGAGAGATACCCCGGCGATAGATACATAAATGGCATAGCATAGCATGAGAAAGAACGACTTCAACATTCGGGAAATTATGCGTTCGTTCTCATTCCGACGAGCCTTCACTGTGTCTGGATTCTCATTGCTTCTATGTGATTACCTTACATGAGGCTTCTGGAAACTGGTGCCAGCAAATCAATGGGTTCCTTCACGATATATGCTGTGGAGGAACGAAGAAAAGCTCCTCGGTACGTCTGTCTATTTCCCTGTTGTGAACTTGTAGTATGTCTCATAATCCCACACCACAGTCGTGAGTGAGTCCGCTTCCAAATTGGCGCATTCGACCGGTTTCAAGCTTGGAAAGACAACACGAACAATTTCTCTGTTCAGGAACAAGTCTCGCGCGAGTTGGATTCTCACCAATCCCAAAGGATTGGTACCTCTTTGCGTGGCATCGCATACACTTGAAGGTAGATTTCAATTTCTCTTCCTTCAGCAAGTAGAGTTCGGTGCCTTCGATATCTGCCTTGTCAAGTATCTCATCACGCAAGTAAACACAAAAACACGTGGTCCAATACACCCACCTATACCTCAACCTTTCGCCTACCAAACAAGCCGAAAAGCCAGCTCATGGGCTTCTAACCTGCCCTCCAGCTGGTACGCTATACTTAGCACACCCGGCGAAAGGAAGATCTACCCGCGCCACGCCACGGCTGAAAGAGCAGTGCGCGCGAGAGAGAACCACGCGTTGCGGCGGCTGCGGCGAGCGGGTCGGCATGATTGACAGACAAGGTTTCGCGAAAGAGAGTTATTAGGTCTTACCATCCCATGGGACGGACGGAATGGGATGGGATTTCTTTTTGAAAGGTTTTCACCTTTCCATGGATTTTGCAAATTTCCCCTGGTTTGAGATTTTGAGGCCCTGGATTTTCTTTTTTCTTCAGGACCGGAAGTGCTTGCATGCTGCTTGTTGTCCATGTTGATTGATGGATTCCTGTCGTGGTTTTGGTGAGGCTGAGCAGGAGATGGAGAAATGCATGATGTATGCACATCAGCGTAGTGTCAAAGTAACTCCGCATTCGAAAGAGTCAGCCCGGCGGCGTCTGCTCTTCCGTGCGGGTTTTGTTGTTATTGCCCTTCAGCTGCTATGATGAAAGGTATTCAATCATTCTAGGAAATAGAATGGAATCAATTGAACTAGTAAGTTAGTGCTACATGTACATATGCATTTCCTGGAGACCCATCAATACGTAATCAACCCCAACTAGATCTTGCTTTCTGCCTTCCATCTCACCATCATCATCATCATCACCATCATCATTCCAAGTCTCTGCCGAGTCAGGTCCGCGCAACGCCCAACCGCCGCCTAGTAATCCCATCCCATCTCCCCCCATCTCCACCCGCATCTGGCCTGTATCGAGCATAGTCTACTGGACGTTGTCGTTGTCGTCGTCTCTCATTCATACATAATAACAACAACAACAACAACATCCACGTCCCACCACTCCTCCACCACCACTGCTATCTCCACCTTCAACATCCCCGTCACCAACACAAGATTGTCAATACACCCTCTGGCATATCCCGATTTCTAGCCCATCAACACCTCCACACCCTCCGCCCACCTCTTTCCTCAACACCCAATCCTTGCGAATATGCCGCTCTGTGGAGGATCAAAGACCGTACAGCGCAAGCTGGTCCTATTGTATGTCAAGACATCCACGCGCGCACCCCTTTGCGCCGCGCAATCCATCCATGACAATCTCACGATGGCTGACACCAACAACACAGAGGCGACGGCGCGTGCGGCAAAACATCATTGCTGAACGTCTTCACCCGAGGCTATTTCCCTACAGTATAGTAAGCAGACCCCACGCGCGCAATGAAAGCGCTGCTCAAACCAACAGCAAGAACCAACCCCTTCTGACATCCTCCCCCAAAAGCGAACCGACCGTCTTCGAAAACTACGTCCACGACATCTTCATCGACAACACGCACGTCGAGCTCTCCCTGTGGGACACGGCCGGGCAGGAGGAATTCGACCGCCTCCGCTCGCTGTCGTACGACGACACGCACGCCATCATGCTGTGCTTCAGCGTCGACTCGCCGGACTCGCTGGAGAACGTGGAGAGCAAGTGGGTGGGCGAGATCGCGGACAACTGCCCCGGGGTGAAGCTGGTGCTGGTCGCGCTCAAGTGCGATCTGCGCGAGCAGGAGAAGGACGAGCGCGAGGATGGCCGCGAGCCCAAGAAGCCGACCATCGATTATAAGCAGGGTTTGGCGGTGGCGGAGAAGGTGAAGGCGTTGAGATATCTTGGTATGTTCGACTTGTGGGAGTGTAATGGCATTCTGTCGAGTGCGGTTGAAGAGGGGATTTTCCATCTTGCGCGGGATATCAAGAAACAAGCGAAACTAACATTTCTTTCCACAGAATGCTCCGCCATGAAAAACCGCGGCGTCAACGAAGCTTTCACCGAAGCCGCGCGCGTCGCTCTGACCGTCAAAAACCCCAAGGGAGACAAAGACGGCTCGTCGTGTTCCGTCATGTGAGGGAGAGAAATGAGAACAATGGACATGCGATTGAAGACCGCAAACACCACACGCAACTCCCAAAAACCGAAAAGAAGAGGAGACGCATCTCGCTTGCGTGCGAAGAATGCGTCCCTCTTCCACCTCCTCGATTCGGCACTACGACGACGAAATTACAACAACGCCCGCCAACACCAACAACACATATACCCCCGCCCGCCCTCGGCCTTGGAACCTTTCCATCTCTTTTCATTCCATTCGATTCTCTGTTTCTGTTCTGCTCTGTTCAGTTCTGTCCTATACCTCAATTGATAGCAACATGGCGCCGGCGTTTTCTGCTAATTTCCATCTGGCCTTTCTCGGACCGAACGTCTCATCACTCGCGCGCGCACGAGATCCGTCCTATCAATCCCCTGGTTCTTTTCCTCGATCTTCGAATGGAAGCGAGTCAACAAGCCTCTTCCTCCCGCGCGCGGTATTCCGATTACCAGGCCTAGGAGCTCTCCTCTCTTCACTTCTGGATTGGGCGGATGTCCAACGTCGGCTGCTTTCGAGATCAAGCAAGGGAAAGGGGAGCCCAAGCGAGACTGGAATGTTTGTCCTCGAACGGGCTGGGTTTTTTGCTTCTTGATCATTCTTAGCTACTCTTTATTATTTCTATCTATTTTCTCAACTAGCTAGCTAGCTAACTAACTGGTTCTTCAAGAAGGCCAGGCTGGAGGAAGGGAGAAAAAATGCATATACATATAACTTTACTTTTCAACGTGGCTTTATTACTTTCAAGGCTTGTCTTGTTCGCTCTGGTTTTGCATCCGTTTACGTGTGTGCCATAAAAGAGGACCCTCGAGATCGTGGAAGATGCTCTCACTCCTCCTCCAATGGCGGAGGGGAAAACGAAATGACAAAGAAACCCAGGCGAGGTGGTAGGTTGCGAGGTCCAACTTCTGTGCTGCAAGCTGTTTGTTGTCTGATACAAATCATCAGGTCGTACGTGGAATGCTATGACCATGGCTTATCAATTGCGATAAGTCGACGGGTGCTCAACAGATCCGCAACTCCAGGCTGATTCCCATTGGGAGCCGTCACTTTGGACCGATTCTTCACTTGACATCTGAATCGAACAGAAAGTGAGCAATGACTGCTCGAAGGGCCTGGCAGCTTGAAGTGAGATTCAAATGTCGTGCTTAGATTTGGTATCGTAAAGAATTATTGTTGTGCATGCTGACTGAACGAAAAGTTGGATATCGCGAATGTCAGTAGTTCTAGAATGCAAGAAAACAGGGAAAGAAGTGAGCTGTCGCCACTACTCGTCCCGCCCGCCACGAGCGCCTTGCAATCTCCGCCCTGAGTCGACCCCTTCAGCCTCCTTCCTAATTCCCCCGATAAAATGCGCCTTGTCGGATCTCTTGCGATCGTCCTCTTCGCGCTGCTTTGCGTCTCTCGCGTCGAGTTCCGCCAGTCGAGTTTTGCGATCGCCTTCCAGCTCGGAAGCGTTCGACTGCATTGCTGCCAAACGCTTCTCACGCTCGGCTTGCTCTGCGGCCTCGTCTCATTTGGCCTCCTCGTATGGTGATCTATACGACTTCTGACGATTGCCTGGGCGCTCGTAGGAAGGCGAGGGTCGCCTATCGCGCCTGCTGTAGTCGTTCTGTCTGGCACGGTAGGGCGATCGAGACTCAGATCGTGAAGAGCCGGAGCGCTTCGGGCTGGGGTATGATTTGCGACGCTTGTTGCGGTCTTCACGGTCGTGCCTTCTGCGAGGCGACCGGGAGCGAGATGCACTGCGGTCTCTGTCGCGGCGTGATCTGTGGCGGTGCTCGTCGCGGTCTCGGTCGTCGCGGCGTCTGTAGGGTGAACTCGAGCGAGAGCGGGATCTGTGTCTGTGTCGTCGTGATCGATGTCTGTCTGAGCGGCCCTCGTCGTCTTCGTTGCTGTGTCGTCTTCTTTTGCTTCTGTGGCTGTCGTCGTCGTCCCTGTGGTGTCGGTGTCGATGTCTGTGCCTCCTCTCTTTCTTCCCGTTTTCGTCGTCTTTGCCGGCCGCTTGCATGAGCATTCTTTTCCTTGCCGGGTCGTTCATCATAGCTTCGTAAGCAGCTTGCTCCTGTTTCTTGATTGCAAGCATCGGGTCGCTTGCGATCTTGGATGCTGTGTCGCGGGCCGTGTTCGCATTCGAGTTGAGTGCCATGAATCCCTCCTCGCCGGCATCCTTCTTCATTGCGTCGGTCTCGGATCGTTGCACCAGCCCATCCAGCTTTCTCTTTCCCAGCAGATAGCCCTCCATCTCCTCGCTCACGCCTCCACCTGCCCCAGGTCCGCCAGAGCCGGGTCCGTTGTACATCCAGTCAACGCGGTCCGCGCGCTTCTTGCCTCCTGCATTTTCCTGAAGTTTCTCGAGCTCGAGTAGTGCGCGCTCCTCGGCACGTTCCTTGAGGACTTGGTCGGTCTTCTTGCGCTCGTCGAGTGCTTTCTTTTCTTCGGCCCAGACGCGCTTCTGGTTGGACATGAGCACCGGGTGCCATGACTTCTTCAGGTTGAGATCTCCACCCATCTTGACGGTGTTGTCGAGAGTGCGGAGGTGGTATGGATAGGTTGAGAGTGTGAAGACAGGTTCGAAGGCGACTTCAATTGCACTTTCAAGTTCCAGATGCACTGGCGCGACGTTTGGTCCAGCGGACCTTTCCGCACTTCCCCGCTAGTGTGAACCTTAATCCTATCGATTGCGACAGACGTTTGGAGCCTTGAGCTTCACTTGCCTGAAGCTATCGACATCACCCACTGACTTTAAGCAATCACAACCCTTTCCTCTCCAATTACCTTACGAACCCACAGAACACAACCTCTTCAATACCACCGACATAATTCAAGCATCACCTTAATACTCACCTTCCCCTCAGTACCTTGACAACCGCCACAATGTCCGACGACGATGACTTCATGCAAGCTTCAGATGATGAGAAGTATGAGATATGATGCTCTTGAGTCAATTGGCCGTACTAACAGACCTTAGCTATGACTTCGAGTACGAAGACGATGACGATGCCGAAGAGGGAGGCGATGTTGACGTGGAGAACAAATACTACAATGCGAAGCAGATGAAGACCGAGGCGCCCGAGGAAGCCATAGAGGAGTTCCTTGGGGTTCCAGCGCTGGAAGAGGAGAAAGGAGACTGGGGTTTCAAGGGATTGAAGCAAGCGATCAAGCTCGAATTCACATTGGGAAGATACGAGAAGGTCAGTGTGAGGACCGAGTCAACAATTGCCGGACAAGCACTTACGTTATGCGCAGGCGGTCGAGCACTACACGGAGCTTTTGACATATGTCAAGTCTGCCGTCACTCGCAATTACTCTGAAAAGTCGATCAACAACATGCTGGATTTCATCGAGAAGAATGCAGGGAACGAGGCGGCGAACCAGTGCATGGAGAAGTTCTACTCGAAGACACTCGAGTCATTTCAGGCAACAAACAATGAGAGACTGTGGCTGTCAACCAACACCAAGCTTGCTAGACTCTGGCTAGTACAAAAGGACTACGCTCGTTTGACCGAAAAGGTCCGGGAACTACACAAGGCGTGCCAGCGAGGTGACGGCACGGATGATCCCAGTAAGGGCACGTACTCCATGGAGGCATATGCCTTGGAGATCCAGATGTACGCCGAGACACGCAACAACAAGCGCCTGAAGGTATTACGAGCGACATTTCACACTTTGACGCCATTTTGCTAATTCTCCGCCAGGGCTTGTACCAGCGTGCGCTCAAGGTCCGTTCGGCGGTACCACATCCCAAAATCATGGGGATCATCCGTGAATGCGGTGGCAAGATGCACATGAGCGAAGGTAAGCAAGGGATCTCTCAGCCTGCAGCCGTTCGTGCCGACTGACCCTTCATCCAGAGAACTGGAACGAGGCACAGAGCGACTTCTTCGAGTCATTCCGGAATTATGACGAGGCCGGCTCTCTACAGCGAATTCAGGTGCTCAAGTACCTCGTGCTCACGACGATGCTCATGGGGTCTGATATCAATCCGTTCGACTCCCAAGAAACCAAGCCGTACAAGAACGACCCTCGCATTGCGGCGATGACAGAACTGGTGGATGCGTACCAAAACGATCAGATCCACCGCTACGAGTCTATTCTGAACAAGAACAAAGATCTCCTCGCAGACCCCTTTATTGCGGAGAACATCGACGAGGTCACACGAAACATGCGCACCAAGGCTGTCGTCAAACTCGTCGCGCCTTACACGCGCTTCAAGCTCGATTTTATCGCCAAGCGCCTCAATATCTCTACACCAGAGGTCCAGGACATCGTCGGGTTCCTCATCATGGACGGGCAGCTGCGTGGCAAGATCAACCAGGACGCCGGAACCGTTGAGATCGAGAGCCGTGCGGACACAGATCGGATGCACGCGGTTGCCGACTGGACGAGTACGATCCGTTCCCTGGCCTCTTTTGTATTGAACGAGAGTGATGGTTTCAAG